>KV722502.1:0-25630 GCA_001687445.1 Obba rivulosa
AGTTGGCTGCTAGCTGCCCGAACTTACTTGATGGTTTGATCATGTCATGTGCCAAACACTTTTGGCGCGTGACAGCGGACGATCGACGAGTATGCACTATAATATTGCGCACGACATCCCAGGTGTCAACACGAGGCACGGTACAAGCAAACACCCGAAAATTTGCATGACACTCACCGACATCCCGGAAGACTTGAGATGGGGGGCTGCGAGCACAACATAGCTCTCGAGTTTCCTCCTAGGTCCTTCTGCCATCGAGGACGATGTCGTCCCAGTCTGGCGGCTCGCAGTCCAGTGAGTTTCCATTCTCCTTGGGTGAAAGTAATGGGCCAGCCGAGCTCTCCTCAGGGATGCCTGGGAACATATGCGGTGTCAATATGAATGTGAGTACACACTCCGATGCGCAGGATTGGTCCATGGACTCACATGCTCAGCTCCCTTCTAATTCCGTGTTGGCTCTCGAGCTGACGCATGCTGTTTTGCCCACGAATATGAGCATGGCTGGTGCATCCGCAGGAGACGTCGAATACAGAGGGGCCGGAACACCGCAGATGGCCTTGCCTGCACATCTACCTGCCCATTATGGGCGTATGCAAGGTCAGTATGGGTCCATGGTGTGGAATCCCAGCATACCTGGAACGCAGCCCACCATGGGCATCCTACCGGCCATGCTTGGGCATTTGCAAGGCCACGGAATGCAAGCCGCACCTCCGCAAGGCCATGTAATGCTGGCTGTATACCCTCTAGGCCACGGAATGCAAGCTGCACCTCCGCAAGGCCATGGAACACCGGCTGTATATCCTCCAGGCCATGGAATGCAAGCCACCTACGCTGATATGAGCATGCTCTTTGACTTGGAGAACCGGATCATGGCGCACGTGAACCTTTGCTTCTCCGAGGTCCAGTAAGAGCAATGCGAGGCCCTTGCGAGTTTCCGTGACATCCTCACACAATCCCTAAAGAATAAGCAACCAGCGTCCGTGGCGTGTACAGCTCCTGCGGAACGGCTGCTAACAAAAAAGGGCCAGAAGGTGCGCAATCCAAAGCTCAAGGTCAGTATCGAAATCTGTTGGGCTAGTGTGTGTCTTCGCGCTCACCCGTAACCTTTGTAGGCGATTGTCCATGACGTATGCCTCAAGCTCCTTGGCAATCCTGTTAATAAGTGCAAAGAAGATTTGGATCCTCGAGGCAGAGCATACTACGACTTACCTGAGCCGCTCGCTCCTGGCGAAGAGCCTCGCTATGCGAATGATTTAGAGAATACAAGGCTATATAATCCCCAATGGCACTCGCCCCCGAGTCATCCTATAAACGAAGAATATATCAATGCTGCCACAGAGCTCCTATGGCAGATGGGAGATATGGCTCTCACCTTTAACTTGTGCACATGCGCTCACAGTGGCGACTGTTCCAGCCAAACATTCAGATGTACCGGATATGGTTGGCATATCGAAGGCAAGACTCAAGCTCTCCGTTAAGAAGTTCTTTGATAGCATATGGGTACAAAAAAGGGCACGTGAGATGCCTGAAGGACGAGACAAGAAAGAGGGGAAACAGAAAGGAGATCGGACTTACATGTGCAAGCATCACGTGAGTGTCATTTGCTTCATCTAAACTCGACTTGTGGCTGACTACACGGGTAATAAAAAATGCAATACAATGCGCATCGCCGCTCGAAAGCTGAAGGCTATCGTTGGGCATGAGAAAATCATTGGTTGGAAGACCATCCTGCAGATGGACTGGATGAGTTCGGAGGATACTGTTGATACTGGCGCGGCCAATAGGAATCTTCAGCCACTCAAGATTCGCTGCCTAGGATGGTGCTCGCCCTCGGTGAGTTACCTTTATGTCTTCACAGCTGTAGGAGCATTCAAGACTCACCATACTCCAGTTAAATCGCATCTATGCTTGCCTCCATTATCTCACGACACAGGATCTTCCCTTGGCAAGCGACACTGAAGCAGAAGACCATGATGTCAACAATCTGGGGCCCACTGTCACTATTTATTACCGTCACCGTTCCCAGGGTTCTCTGGAAGAGACAGACAAGAGATCACCACCCGTGGACTCCTGCAGGGTGAAAGGGCCCGTCTGGAAGGTTTGTATTAGCGAACAATGGGCGATACAGAATGAGGTCCTCAATTTGCGCAAGTCACTGCGCGATCATCCAGAGGACTTCACCATCTTTGATCTGCCGATTGCGGACGGTGAACTTGATCCAGATGATCTTGCATGGCTTGCAGATATTGAAGACCACGATAACGAACCAAATGGTGCCGCAGACGAGGCAGATTGAACATATGTATTAGGCTGTAGGCACTAGTAGTGAATACATCCTAGAGATCATGAGGCTATAGCCTGCATTTAGCGGCCGTAGCACACACGCGTAAAGAACTTTGCACGTACCAGATCTGTCAAAATAGTAGCCCAGCAGCATGTATCGCCTGCATGCACAGTTGCACGAACAACACCACTGATAATGTCTTGAGGGTTGATCAGGGTGCTCGCTCGATCAGATATGCCTGTCGGCCTCAAGCTTGTGTAAACATCAGGCGTCCAGAGGCGCACATGGAGATCAGCACTACACAAAGGTTATCCATGCTTGGAATGTTCAAACATCTGAGACACGTACCATTCAGCCCATGGAGTGTCTTCTTGTCTGACGCTTGACGCACAAAACCGGTTTGCGTGGCCTAAGACAAATTCACCCAGGTGAGGATCTGAGAAGCTAAAAATATGCGTGAGTTCTCCGACTGAGTAGTGTGCTAGGTCATCTGCATCTCAAATTGCAATCAAAGACTCAGCCCGCTTAGAAGAGTGACTTGACGCATAGAAATGCTTGCCATTGACTACGACATAGTCAAAGAGCAGGGCACGATCCTGGACACGGACACTGTCAGGATTCGTGTTCAGTGCGATCATCGAGTGGAAGATCAGCCCCGGGCGTGCTTTGCGCAGATAGTGAAGGAACGCAAAGTAGACGTGTTGCGGAAGCGATTCTGCACTGTAGCGGGGGCTGAGATTGAGGTTCAACATGGCTAGCGGCTATACAGTCAGTACAATGCAGATCCTGTTCGTCATTGAATCAGCACATACCATCTTCGGTTTGCTCGTCAACCTCCTGAGCTAATGCCTGCAGTGTTCCATGGTCATTAGAGGATGCCTTGAACATGGTATTGATTGCCTGGGTGAGCGCTGAGCTCGCCGGCGCTTGGCGAGATGCTTGGGCGAGCTACAAAGATGGATTAACGAATGCATGGAAATAACCAAAACCGTGTTCTTACCAAGCATGAAGTGTTGACGGTTCTGAAGAACTCACGCAAAAAGGAACATTCCAGCTCGCCACCGGCATGGTTGTCAGTACGATATGATTTGAGGACTTTGTTCATCCACTCGAAGATGAACGTCCAGAATTCGCGCAAAGGTCCATAGTCATTGATGCATTCTGCTGTGTGGGTTGCATAGTGGTGATTTGGACGGATGACGGCACTGCCATAGAGCTAGCCAGATAGTTAAGGAGCGATACACCAGAACCACAATGTAGACATGCGTACACTTAACAATTCAGAACAATACTCACGAATGAACCGGTCCGCATCTTTGAGGGCCGAGGCATTGATCTGATCTTGTAGAAAAATGCGAAGAGCTCGCGCCAGCTTGAGGAAGTTGCTGAGATCCCCAGGATGCATGTTGTAAGGCATACTATGGTCCGTTTCACCCTCGCTCTCTGCCTCAGGACCTGAGTATGCATCCTCATTATTCTCAGCTGCACCAGCATCATCAGACTCAAGTTCCATCTCACGCGCTCATTCAGTAGGCTTGCGTGCCCTTTCTGAACGACGAGGTGCAGAGCTATGCTCCGAGGCTTGGGTTGACTGGGCTGTCTTTCTGCGCTTCTTTGAGGGCGCCACATCCGCCGATTTGTGGTTTGCACCGGCCTGCTTCTTCTTGCGGCGCTGAGCGAGGGTCTTTTCGATGGCACTATGATGATCTGCTAGCAGCTAATCATTACGGGCAAGCTGCTCAACTGATTGGTTCAAAATTCCGTAGTCTTGCCAAATTTGAGGCAGCTTATTTGTTTGTCAGAACGATGAAAGCTGAGAGGAGCTAAATCCCTTACCAACAGCGTCCCGACAACAGTCGCAAGCAGGAGCCACTGGTCTGCTGTTAACGATCCACCTGCAGGCTCGCCAATGAGGCTAGGTAGGCGTCCCAGTCGTGCTGGTAATTCCAGCTATTGTAGAAGAAATGTCAGCAATACTCCTACCATTTGAGTGGCATACTCACGTCTGCGAGCAATGCGTGAAAAGTACACAATTCACAGGTGGTCCGCAGCACCTTCGCCCGCACCCAGATGTGGTAGAAGTGCGACTTGACCAATCCTGTATACAAAATTAGCTGTGGAGTCGCTTGAATGTTGATGAACATATCAAGAAACAGGTTATGTATGGGGTCAACCACAACCATGTGGCATATGTCGAAATATAGGAGCCGGGCTAGCTCAGACCAGCGTGCGGCGTGATCCTTGACAAAACGCTCTCATGTAGCATCACTCACGAGGTCTTTGTAGCGTTCCATATGGGCTCGGTGTTGAGCGTTGGTGTGGCGTGCGAATGCTATTACAGACATTTAATCAGAAAGCACTAGAAGAACAGCATTGTCCATACCATCTTTGAGGAATGCATCAAGTGTCGCTTTGAGCGCTTTCTTGATTCAGTCCTGTGTGCAGAAGCAAGTGTGCGATTGCGAACCAAATTTGGCGAGTTTGTGGGCAGCTGGTTTGTCGCAGATCACGCCGACTAGAATGACTTGTACACGGTGGCCATTGGGAAAGGCGGAGGTCTTGATGACGAATCCGTCCCTCCACAGGCGCAGCAACTCATTGATGATGACTCGGAGGAAGTACTGGACTTGGTCCAGTCCTGCCTCTTTGGGGCCTGGCATGATCCCAACAAGAAGGAGGTTTGATATTCGGTAGCTAGACAGGAAGTCAGACGTGAGAACCAATGACCCACAATGGTTCACTTGCCGGAGAGCCAAGGGAAGATTCACAACATTGAATGACATAGGACAAGACGTGTGAGAAGGCGCTATCTGGCTACGCAGGTATGAGAACCTGCACACAGAGGAATCAGTTCTTGCACTGTGCCAAACTGAACTTCCAGTAGAGCATACCAATCGACGCCAAGGCTCACACCAATGTGCAATTCCGGCGGAGCAGCAGAGGGCACTATGGGACCAAAAAAAGGACTGTTATCAGGAGCGACCAGCTCCTGGATCACGTTGCCATCGAAGATGTCCTGGAAGACACCTGGCTGACGGGTTTTCTGGCACCACTGATCGCACAACTCTTCCATTCCCAGGACTTGAAGCATATCTGACAGTTGGTCTTGAAGCGATTTGAACGGAAAGCGCAGTAGAGGCTTGCGTACACGGCGAGTAGCTCGACCCTGTTGCTGCTCTGCAGGAGTTGCCGTGGTTACGAATAGGGAAGTGTCGCAATGAGAGCAAAGCGCCGGGTCAGGCAGAGTGGCAGGAAAGACACGGAAGCATGAAGGACAGACTGGCAACGTTTGAAACTTCGGCTCCGCATCTAACGCGGAGATGACACCAGGCAGGGATGTGACGATAGGAGGATCCAAATGAACCTCGAGCATGTGGAAGATGAGGGTGAGGACAGTGAGTAGGGCATTGCAGGCGCGAAATGGCAAATGCCATTGTGAATGTAGCCAGAAGACAAGGATGTAAATGAGGAAGACCGCCGGACTGGAATGAATGTCAGCGACATTTGGCGATTTCGAGTGGGGAGGGCTAGTGGACTCCTCATAGAATGGATCGGGTTCCAGCAGTAGGGGACTCGGAGCAGACGGGTGAGCAGGGAGGTTGGTCACCTCATCGAGAAGGACATCGGGCAGAGCAGGTACGCCAGATGTCTCTGCCTGAGGTTCGGTGGACTCGAAGTTGGTATCTTCCCAGTCTGAGTCGTCCCCTATCGGATCTGCAAACGTGCCGCCGTCGGTTTCATCTTGGAATTGTTGGCCACGAGCCTCGGCAGCAGCCACCTGGATTGCATGAGTCGTCTAAGTAGTACTCTGAGAGAGAACATCAGAGTTACCAGTCGCCAGAGGGCCCGAGAGTTGCGAGCACGAAATCAGGCCAATGGTGGATGAGGGAAGGTGAGAATCTAGAGATGGTGATCCTGAAAGTGGCTAAATGGAAGCACTCGGAGTGTTGACAGGAGAGTTAGGCAGGATGTCTGGAGATGGCGAGGCCACAGAGTAGGCACTAGCAAGTCGTCTCGCAATTTGCTGGTGACGGTCTCGTGTGGAGCGTGACTGGTATGCGCCTTTGCAAGTATTGCAATAACAATGAATGGTGCTGCCAGCACGAGGCTAAGAGAACAATTGGCATGTAAGAACCCATTAGAAAATACAAGAAACATACCATTCGGTGCTCGTTGGGCCCTCAGAAGCCAGGAGGAGTTGGTCGTGGCAGAGGGCCTGGGCGAGCAAGTCAATTTGCCACGAGTCACAGACGTGGAACCAAGCCATGTAGAAGGGCCGTGATACAGACAAGACATTGCCTTCGAGTTATCGTAGCGGTAGACGCAGGCGCTCAGGTCGGCATGCACAAATTGTATTGGAGTCACTATTCGAGACATAAGACACTCATGGTTTAATGTTTACCGTTGGCGCACAGATTCAAATTCGAAGAGCAAAAATCAATTTGGGCGCTGCCATGCTACTATATTTGGCATGACAATGTACTAATGAAGTCTAGCTAAAACCACTCTGGCAGGTCTGAGTTCGGATCAGTGTCAGACTCGCTCTGCTTGGACTTGACATCAAGGATATTTTGCTCGATGCACCGGTACCATATTTGTAGAGTCGTGAGGCTTCGAACCTGTGTAAAGGGTTGGTTAGGGTAAAGAGCAGGGGGTGTAGCCGAGTATGTGTACTTACGCGTTCCAAGTCCGGAGTCTTACAGATGACGTCCGTAATCCATAGCTATACCCATGCATGAGGGAACGCAACTTCGAGTGGCCGGTCCCAAGTCAACTCCATCAGGAAAACTACATACATCTTGAGATGTCTTGAGCCATCTTGAGTCTTGGAAGATGATCTTCATCTTGACCACAGTATCTTGGGTGGCTTGGACGTGGTCTTGGACTCTCTTGGGGTTGTCAAATTCCAAGTTCGCAAATCGCCATAAAAAGATAGGCAGAAATCACACAAAACGTAGTCAGGCTCCATAAGATTAGTAATCTGCATACATAACTAATAAGAACACTCACAATTGGCATTATCGAGATGGTGCAATGCAGGCGCTTAACTGATGTCATGTTTGGTGCTGTTTGTTCAGGCCATGAAGAACTTTGCGCGTTGCTCGTCTTTGAACTCCGCCACTTGTGAACACCTTTTTCTGGAGGTCTCGATGTATTCTTTTACCTGCTTTCACTCAATGCTTGCTGTGTCTGGCTACCTTCCCTCGTGCAGCTCAACGTTGGTGGCAACGGTAATGGCCAGCCGAACAGGACTGTCACATTCCCTGGTGTCTACAGTGCCTCTGACCCGGGTATCTACACCTTTGACGTCTACAATCCCAGCTTCGTCTAACAGTTCCTCAGCCCCGCGCTCTCAAACCTCTAGGCTGTTTCATGGAGAACCACGCCCGCTGTCACCATTGACGCCAACTTTGCATCTGATATCGCCACCCTGAGCGCTGTCCCCTCCACCACTCAGCCCGCCGTTGCTCCTGCATCCTCATCTGCTTTGTCTGTGGCATTCTCTGCTGCAGCTGCACCATTTTTGTCGATTGCCACCTCCGCTTCCTCGGCTGCCTTGTTCACTGTGTCCACATCGGGCGCGATGGGCTTCGCAGGGTGTGCGCCAAGGCGAATGCCACGAGCCCTGACCATACTTGCTGACCTCGCAGCCATGTTGACGCCGTTGTGCTTGGCCTGCTGTGTACACGATGTACTGATCCTCGTGCTCAGAGTCCCCGTGCCTGCTGTCCTTGTCCTCGTCCCTACATCCTCATCCCTGTACCTGCTGTCCTTGTCCCTATATCTGCTACCCTCATCTTGCATCTGTGTTGACGCCCTGCTATCCTACGAGTTTGTGGGCCGGAGCTAAGGTGCAAGATATGCTTTAGCCAATCGTTCTCAATCAAGATCATTTCACTTGATGAACTGCTCACTTCATCTGGCTCACTTTGTCTATTCTTGTGCTGTCTCTGACTCGGCGTGCATATCCGACGAGCTGCTCGCTTCACTCATTCTCTCATTGTTACAAGTCAGTGTCATGTTTGATGAGCTGCTTACTACATTCATTACTGCCTCATGTACATAATGTTGTGAATGAAATACCATGCCTTTAAACCATATGTTCAGAGTATTTGACCAACATATGGACCAGAATTGGTGTCTTCAAGCTGTCTTGAAACACATCTTGAGGTCTGACTTGAGCGTCTTATGTGTCTTGACAAGACATTCTGTCTTGGCCAAGAAACCCCACTGGGCTTGACCAAGATGGCCATCTTGGTGACTTGAGGGTCTTGGGTGTCTTGCCCAAGACACCCAAGATAGGGTGTAGTTTTCCTGATGTCGGTGCGATGTGTCCAAAGAGGACCTGTGCTGTCACCGGGATGCTTGCGGTACTGGGCGAGCTGAACCTTGGGGCCAAACATGAAGAGACTGTTCCACTCGGTCGGGTCGTGTGCGGCGGCGATGAAATGGAGTGTGTACAGGTCCTTGCATAGGATCCCATCGATAATGCCACCCTGAAGAGCATCAGCCGCCGACAATACGATGTATAGGATTGGCATGCACTCACAGTGATGCGCTCGACATAAACCATCGCATAGGCTGAGTCAGACTCCACACGCTAAAACGTGCGGAGGCCAAAGCTGGTGAGGACAATGGCCTCTAGCTCGAGGCTGTCCAGGGCATTGTCCATGTGCCACCGGCCATCTGGTCCACACTCGCGGATAGGTACAGCCCGTAGACGGCAGCGGGGAGGCGGTGGTGTCAGAAGCAAGTCATCGGGAGAGTGAGAGCGTTTCTTTGGGACCGGAGTGTGTTCTGTGCTTGTGGTTTGGCGTTGGCGCAAACGACGCGGCGGGGCGAGACCAGCGGAGGTGCGTGTAGTCACGTTGTATTTAGGCATAGCGAAGACGATGAGGGCAGAAGGCAAGAGATACGAGGGAAGCAGAGAACCTGAGCGCCCATTAATAGAAGCATTAGAATGGAGACCCGAACACAGACAGTCTCAAAGATATAAAGTAAGTGCTACAGAGTGTAGCAGCTGTATCACGAACTTCGGAGACATGGTGTATCGGAAGGCACTCGACATTGCCTTATACAGACCGTACCGGAAGTATCGGACGCCCAATACTAAACATGACGGAAAATCCCACGACATTACTGCTACGCTGCGTCTCGTGAATATCAGAAGTGAATCTACATATTAGATGTCCGCTTCTACTTGTTCGGCGCTTTGTATCAGTAATGTCTTGGACACTCTCTACTTCTGCAAAAACGCAGTGTTTCTTGTGTTACTAGAAACGACGCAGGCACGCGGAGATGGGTCTAGAGGTTCAGCGGATGTGCTTCCGTGACTCGCTGGGCCATGCGGAAGCGACGGACAACATGACCAGTTCCTTGGTCCGCATCATCCTCTCCAACCTTACCCTTCCCTTCTTTGATCTTGATAATTTGAAGGGCGAGCTTCTCCACTTGGTCGAGCAGGATCTCGTCGGCTGGAAGGATAGTATCTTTGCCGAGGGATTTATCGTGGGCGATACGCAGCAGGAAGGACACGAACCTATTTATGAACGCTGATCAGTGGAACCGGCGCATGAATTAGGGGGACAACATACAGCTCCTTTAAGAAAGCGAACGACCACGCGTTCGTTTTGTCGGCTATAGCGCTGGCGAGCTCCTCAATCGACTTTTGGAAGACTATTCCGGTATCCAGCGCGTAGACCTTGCGCAACCACTTCGTCGCAAACTCGTTCCTGAGCTCCGCGGTGGGCAAGGCGAAATCGTATTTGACATCGAAGCGCGAGGGTCGGTTCAGGATGGCATCGTCGATCAGTTCCGGATGGTTGGTCGTCGCGATCGTCAAGATGCCTTCGTTTTGAGCCTGGTTGAGGTATGTCAGGATCGCAGCAGATAGTACACATGGAAGAATACTCACAAGGCCGTCAATCTCGTTCAAGAAGAACGATCTGACTTTATCAGTGATCATCGAGTCCAAGTCCTCGAGGACCAGAATGCACGGTGCATGTTTCCGTGCATGCTCGAATACTGCGCGCACACCGAATTCCGGTCCCTGTGTTAGCACGATGAGTACCACGTCTGCAAATTGGGCGTTATCTATGACCCACCATAGACGTATTGATCGATTTGACATATAGCGCCGCATAGTCGAACTCGTGGAGCAAGGCCTTGATGGATTCCGTCTTTCCGTTTCCAGGAGGCCCCAGGAGAAGCAGGCCACGCTTCCACGTGACTCCCAATGATTGATAGATCTCCTTGCTTGAGAAGAACGTCTTCGTGTCTCGTCGCAGGCCTTCTCGGAAATTCTCGTCCAACACGATGTCGTCCCAAGTAGACTTCTGCACGGCACGGAAGAGGTCCTTGTGTTTACTCCAACCCCCGTTCTCGAAGACCCACATCTCCTCCCTGAGGCTGTTTGCCCACTCGTACACCGCTGACAGCAGTTTGCGCCCCATGCCATCATCTTTGCCATCGAAGACAAAATCAACAAATCGCAGGGACTCGCGATCCCGTCTCCACGACGCCTCGAATACGCGGAGTTGGACGCCCTCGTAAGTGAATGCCATGACCCCGGTGATGGATCGCGGAACCACGCTGTTTGATTCTTGGTCATGCACATAGGCGTTGTGTGTTTCTGCATCGAGAGGGGTGTAGGGTATGCCAGCGAAGTCGAGATACTTGAGTACAGGGAATTGAGGGCAGAGCGACTCTACGATTGCGACATGCTGACTGCCAGGATATAAGTTCTTCAGAGCGATGAGTAGCTGCAACGCTGGATTGGGAAGTGGGGCACCAAGTTGTTGCTCGACAGTGGAGGTGAAGCTCTGCATGATGACAGATATCGCAATTTGGCGTCGAAGATGAAAATGGGGACAGCGACAACCAAGACGGCACAGACAACACGTCTTAAATAGTCCAGTACGCAGGCGTTATCTTATCAAGTCAATCGCGAAGGAAACGGAGTCATCACCGGCCCCACAAGTCATCACGCAGTATCCCGCAGTTTCCTGTGTAACGCTGGTGGAAGAATGACTTGTTGCATTGCCCCATGCACATCGGTCCGTCCGATTGTAGCAGAACCAGGAGAAGATTTTACAGCCCACTAAGAGTTTGAGAAGCTTTTGAGAATAGATTGGCTATACAGCATGGCACTGAATCTGAAATGCTCTTGATTATCATGGTGCGCATTGGCAATTCCATCTTGAGTTCACTGTCACCGCAGCACACATACAGCCAGTCTCGGCGGTACCGATATGAGTTGCGCGTAGCAGAGTCGCCGAACCCGCAGTTCCGGAGACAGTCTCATGAAAAGCAGTCGAGTCATTGGAGTCGAGGCAAGAACGAGACTCACGGGAAAGCGCAGTCGGGCCTGATCGAATGGGTTCGAATACTCACATCGAACCGAGCGCGGTGGCGTAAAGTTGAACCAAACTATTCACCAAATGTTCACAAGCAGGCTGCACGGGGGCTCGGACCGTGGGTCGCTTCGCGACGACTTCATATTATATGCTTTCCTGCCTCATCTTCGACCCCCCAGCATCGGAAGGGACGAGGACCGACCAGAGGCGGGCTCGTAGAGGAAGTCTGAACGAGATCGACCGTGTAGTCCCGTCACGTACGCTCATTCGCACTGCTAGCGTTGGTGTGGGCATGCTGAAGACAATCTCATAGCCCTGTCCAATCTGCTTGGGGTTGCCAGGACATTCTGATCAAATGACCGGAGAAGTTTAGCAGCGCAACTATTGCCCGTATTCTACCTAGTTCTCCGCGAAGCAAAACCTACGCAGGACACCAGACATCTTAATCGTGCTTCCTCCTTGGTATGGAAGACGATATAACATCCAGCAGCTCTTCCACGCTGAGCTACGGTCAAGTGATTACAAGAAATTCGGTCGGTGTTGCGCTGCCAATCCCTCACGGATCCCAGAACAGTCACGACGAGTCACCGCCTCTACGCACCCTGGACGATGTACGCGACCAAGTCGCGACCACGATCGCCGTACGTACCCTGCGCGACGCCGAGACAGTAGACGCCTGCAAAGTCGGCGTATACTTCACCCTCGACCGTGCCGCCGACAACCAGTTCCTGGGGCAGATCGCGTCCGCCCTCAGGCGCCTCTGCCGACTGCACGCCAAGCCCTATCTCTTCGCCCTCGGCGTGCCGAGCCGCGGGCCCGCGCTCTCCGCGAGCCCCCTCCTCATCTGCGGCTCCTCCGAGCGCGCGGTCGAGAGCGCGGGCCTGCTCGTGCGCACCAAGCTCCTCAACCGCGTCGAGTCGGAGCGCTTCGACAGCGTGCGCACGCACTGGGTGGCGCGCGTGCGCGACCTCGCGAGCTCGTCCTTCGACGCCGCGGCGCTCTGGGACGCCGTGTGCAAGGCCGCGCGCGCGCCCATCGACCCGCTCGTCCCGCCGCCCGGCTCGCGGAGCATCGCACAGATCCTGGCCGACGCGCGCGCACGCCTCGAGCGCCTCACCCCGCAGCGGGCGTACGAGGCCCTGACGGACACCTCGCGGCCGTGGCCCGTCGTGCTCGTGGATATCCGCCCCGAGGCGCAGCGCCAGGTTGAAGGCGGGATCCGCGGCGCGATGATCATCGAGCGCAACGTGCTCGAATGGCGCTTCGATCCACAGTGTCCGCATCGCCTGTCGGTCGCGGACCGCTACGACCTCCAGGTCGTCATCTTCTGCCAGGAGAGCTTCACATCCTCCCTAGCTGCGGCATCGTTGCATGACTTGGGGATGCTGCAGGCAACCGACATCATTGGAGGGTTTGCCGCATGGAAGGAGGCTCGTCTACCTCTTGAAGTAGAGATCGCTCCGTCGATTGTGGCCAGCTTCGACGACTGATGCCAGGTACCACGGGAAATGCACCGACTTCAACTCGATACGAAAGCGATAATTAGCAATCATGTGTCTAAGTAATTTGCGCGTTCGGCTAGGAGGGGAGAGCATATACGACAACTATGCAGCGTGAGGTTCTATCCATAACATGTGCACCAAGAAAGCGAAAAGATCATGGGTACTGACGGGAGATTAGAGTCTAGGATGTAATGGGGTGTCAAGACGATGGAGATATTGCTACAATCAAACGAGCGAGATGTCAATCCGTTTCAGTGCGAATCCAGTGTCAGTGCGCGCAATGCGTCCGTTCCATCAGTCCTATGTACCCATGTTCGGCGGAAGGAATACCCAGCCGAAGGCCCTCACTTCCTCCGCGCTCTCTCCGAAGAACCGCTCGGTGTTGTAGATCCAATGCATGAACCCGACAATCCAGTCACGCAGGCCTTGGACATACCTGCGCACGTCGGGGTTGAGGCGGACGGCATGCTCTGAGAGCAACGTCTGCTCATTCGCATGGAACATATCCATCATGTCTTTGATGAGAGCACCCGCGGCATCTGATGCGCCTTGTGCCGTGAGCCTCTTCTCTTCCATCAACACGGCGACCAGATTATGCCTGTCACCTCTGGCTTGTTTTTGTGCATAAGAAGCAACATCCTGTGAACGCCAATCAGATGGCTGCAGCTCCGAGGCAGCGTGATGCACGTACGCTTGACCACGCCACGATGTTCACGGCGTCGTGCCGCAGTCGGCTAAGGATGGGGGAGGCGTACGCTTCGCTTGATATATGAAGGCCCACCGCGTACTCGATGAGGTCGAACAATAGCTTCACCCCAGACGAGTCTTGACGCAATGTGATATACGACTCTAAATCCGCAGTGATGCCCGCCTCATTGTCCCTTGCCGCGCGGCTGCGGGCCATGCGGAACGCGTGCAGGTGGCCCTGAAAGCGCCTCTGCCACGCAGGATGCGATGTCCTCGACAGATGACCCCATATCCTGCATGAGGGCCTGTCAAAATCTACCCGAATCAGTCGAGGCGATGAAGAGTACGTACTGGTCAAAGGCGGCTGCGTCCAACGAAGTCGTCCGATCCACCCATCGCACCATGAGAATTAGGAACTGTGTGACGAGCAGGAGCTGCGAAGAATCGCAGGTGGGGTAGCAGAGAGAAGCAAGCAGGCCGAGCTCGAGACCTGGTAGGCCACGTCGTTCGTCATCGTTCAGTGCCAAGGTGGCGATGGCCCATTTCTTGGAAGCCGCTGTGACGGAGCGACAATGGCGATTGGGGTTACGTAGTTCGAACTGGTCACAGAACGAGATGAGGTGAGGGATGTGAATGCTGGAGTGCTTGGAAGGCATCGCGGTAGAGCAAGTGGGTTGTGAAGGGAGCGAATCTGTCTATTTGATGCGATATAAATGTCCGCACGGGTCCGGGTGCCGAATGTCAAGCAAAATGCAAAGAGAAATGATTATAGATTATGAGGAAATAAGCTTCATTTCAGCCGCAGTGAGAACGGTCCTGGTGGGCAGTGGCAGGCGGTGGCAGCCTCACCGTTATGAACTTTGTTCAGACGCCCGACACCTAGCGCCCGGTCTTATTGTTTTGACATGTAGGTCCGGAACTCTCCCTTGCTCTCTTCCATCACGATGTCCCGCACCTGACTTGTCTTTCTCGGCCCAGAAGAGCGTTTTTCGTCTTCTGGAAGAAAGATAATCTGACGCATATTAGCTCCCCCAGCATTGCCCTTACCAGATCCTATCGATCGCAAAACCTTCTCCCCTCTCGAGTTTGGTCTTAGTCTACTCTGTGGGAGCTGGCCCTCGTGTCGGCCGGACCGGGGCAGATCATAAACAGCTAAGCTAACATGCATACCACCTCATTCATCGTGACAGCTCTGCTAGTGCTCTGCTAAGCTTTCATGCGGTGCCAGTGGGCTTGTCTTCCACAATCTTTACAATTTGTGGCCTTGTTCTTCTGGCCCGCGTCATCATGGCCAATCTCTAATACTGGAGCTGTTGACGTGCCGACATTCTTCCATTCTTACTACTCCGGCTTTGACAGGAACCTTTGCTCGATAGCTTCAGAGTGTGTGCAGGGTCATTCTATTCGCATAGCAATGCTGAATTCGCATTTTCAGAAGGTAATTAATTCTGTATCTTTATCCTTATAGGTTGATGGAACTACTGCTCTTGTTTGGCTCAGTACGTATCTGGTCCTTTTTGATCGGACTGCGGAGCCTATGGATTGGTAGCTCGTTGCCTGTCGTGGGCGGACTGCAAATATTTGGGTGAGCACCAAGTTGCCTCCTGTTTCGGCACCGGTTCATACTTTTATCTCACATCCGCATTGAACCAGGACGTTTTCGTCGAGTGCTTCGCAGATAGTCTCTTTTACCCACCCTACGTCAGAATGAAGCGATGTTCTAGACATGGTCTATGCCATTCACGGCCCTCCTGCACCATTGTCGTGCGACATTTGGCTGATCGATGCCAACTAGTGGCAACCCGATACGATGTCTCTGCTACGTTTTCTGCGGGAGGACCTCCGCCACTTTCACCGAGATTCTCGTTAGGCTTATCGCGCCTGACTGGGTCCGTTGTTATCCTCACGATGAACACTTAACTCACCGTCACCGCGAGCTCGCTTGTGTACAACCTCAGCAATCACACTTCCCACCAGCGATCCTGGCAGCTACGACTTCATCATGGTGCCTATTCCATGGCAGATGTCCGAAACGCCACACATCTTGCGTCGGGGGTTTTACTGTGTCCGCGGAGAACGATGCTCGCCAAGAATATACTAGTTTGAAGGAGTATATCGCGCCGGATTCCCTTCGTCCATGTGACCGCAGTGCAGTCAACCTTAAGGTTCATTTACCACGGTACTCTCAGTGGGCAACGGAGGTAGACAGGCGCTCCGCTTGTCGAATACAGCGACGACAACAACGAGAGGTGGCGCGTGCCGGTCATATTGAGGATTTACGACAAATACAGTGCCCGTGACTTGACATCTCTTAGCCGAGACACCCTGGAATGCGGCATGCGTGAGTCTTCCGTATGGTTTCTATGTTGCTGAATTTGATCGCAGCACGGCAGGTAGTCCACATCGTGGCGACAATGGAGACCTTGCGGTAGTTAGAATTACTTATTTAGGCTGGCAGCGTTAGGGCGGCAACCCGGTGTCTAAGTTCGAGCGCAAGCGGAGAGTGGCGCCAATCACAGCGGATCTGCTGCCCGACTGGAAATTTGTCAGAGATACGTCCTGGCGAGTCGCGCAAGGCTTTTCGGGCGTGCCTTCGCAGCAGTGCGAGCAGTTACTCTTGCCATCACTAGCCTACTGGGTACTCTGTCTCAAGGTATAAGCATAGGCTATCACTTCAGCGAGCCACCCCGCTCTAGCGCTCCGCTGTTCTGCGCCGTAAGGAGATGGGGTAACGTCGAGCCGCAGGCAAGGGTAACCCCGCCGCTCCAATCAGCTGGGATTGTTTCATAGATTCACCACGGACTTAGCAGATCCGCTTTACCGGCCATCTGTCAAGGTAGTGTCGGGCTCCTTGCTCTCACCACGGACGTCGCACCGTCGCACAACTTTACATGACGACCTTCTTGAGGCCGCTGGAGGCTCTCTTCAACTCTGTCTTCCACCACACATTCCCATGTCGTCAGCACTGAATGCTGCAGAGGTGATTTCGCAGTTCCAGCTGAAGTGAGCACCTGTTTGTTTTGTCCTGATGATGACTGATTGGATCAAGGGCAGTTTTATCGATAATTGCTACTCCGTCGCGTCGTCAGGTGGATGGAAGATACTACTCCATGAGGTCACGCTCACGATAGAATTCAGCTCTCATATTTTACGAGCATGTCGCTACATTATCTCAAGAATCCAACCTCCTGTGGGGGAGCAAGCGGAGCGGCGTCACGATATTGTTCTTTGTGAACCGATGGACTACTTGTGCGCTGGGAGTGGTCACTTTACTCAATATTGTCACATGGAGCACAAACTTAGTGAATCGTATCCAATCCCGCGTCTCTCTTGACTCATTGACCAAGAGCTCGTAGGCGTATGTCCCTGACATCTTGCGAGATCACACTCTCACGTATTCTGTCCTTCAAAGCTGTGAAACAACTAGTCTTGTCACGTCGGTCATTCAGATCACTCTGTTGGGTGTCTGGGCAGGTTCGTCCGGAAGTATTTCTTCAAGAACCGTCTCACAACAACCATCGTCGGATATAGCATTTTCGGCTCTGCGCGTCTTCGCGATTGGAGCTCGTAATTGGTATCTGACTCTGCTTACATTAGGCTTAGGATTAGTTCCTTGTATTACAAATACTGTGAGTATCCCATCTCCTCGCAAGCCGCAATACTCACCCGAACGACGCTCTTCGAGCAGTTCGGTATAATCAGAGCCTCGTATTACGAAACTATAGAACCTCCATTTGGCAATGTGTGTGTCAATGCTTCAGACATCTCTGACGCAGCCAACTTCCGGTAAGCCGGCTCAGTTGTCTCCCAAAGATCCTGTTAATGTTGGTGTATAGACGTGAGCATCTTCAGAGATCACTTACAGATGCGCTCCTGACGAAACTGCATCAAAGTTGTCATTGCGACACGGACATGTGCTGTTGCTTCGGATCTAATAGTGCTTATCATTACCTAGAGAAGCACTTGGAGAATAAAGAAGGCTGCGACAGAAGCGAACATCATGGCTTCTTTAGCAACGTTACTTCTACGAGATGGTATGCCCAGTGAATTATGTTCCGTCAGACGTTCTGAGAGTGTCTACACCGAATAGGAACGATCTACTTTCTGTACGTTCCTGAATTATTGAGCGCCCAGAGATAGAGGTAACAGACGCGCGCCTTCAGCATATTCCTGTTTCTTAACGTAATTCAAATGATCCTGTTCCTGACAGGCGTACGTTCATGTCGCCCTCGTCCACGCTTCTCGTGCTGACGGTGTGTCTGTTAGGTTTTTAACTATGTAACAATCTTCATCACCCCGTCAGTCGCTCCTTTCATCTACTTTTTCCGATGGCTGAACATTCTTCAAGGCTCTCGTCCATCCTGGTCTCCCGCTTCATTATGAATCTGCGGCAAATCCATCTCACAAGAGAGACCATGGGCGGTCCGCGCCCGTCGTTTGTCCGGACAGTGACCATGAACGGAACTGCCTCAGAGCCGCGGTCTCACCTGACATCTCTGCGATTCGCGTCCGCAATTGTCGGCAACATGGGAGCACCCCTCAGCCATGGAGCCAGTTTGTCCCTCGGCAATACCACCGGCAGTAACCCAGCTTCTTCAACAGATGCCTCCACACTTCGACAAACGATATCTGACCACAGCCGCAAGTTCGATAAGTATGCACTGGAAGCTACAGAGGTATTGGTTGTTTAGGATGATCCAATGAGCCTCGGCGTGCTGCATACAGAGGAGCACATCGAGTTGCAGGATGTCTGAGCATTAATTGAGTGTTGTTGCATTGCCCAAGGTAGATTTCACAGTAGTTTCGTATCGACGTCGCTCACGAGGTCAATCACATCCGTCGTCAGATAGAGATCGGTCTGTACATAGGAACATCAAAGGAACATCAAAGCTCCTGGCTAGATGATATACATGGTTGTTATACAGGTTCCGCTTGGCATATTCTGGACGTCAGGAATCCTTTACTTTAATCAACATCCACAGGATTCCAGCTAATTGCACCTTCCTTCCCTTTGTCTAATGCATCGATCTTAGCCATATCCTCTGAGGAGATCTCGAAGTCATAGAGGTCAGCATTGGAGATCACACGTTCCGGATTCCCGGACTTGGGGAGCGGACTGAACCTAGTGCAGACGAAGCAGAAGTGTCATTACTCCCTGTCTGCATCTTAAGTAGCCAAGACTCAGCGACATACCCATGCTGGAGAGACCAGCGAACCAGAACATGAGCCACGTCTTTGTTGTACTGCGTTGAGAAGGCGTCATGACTCCCACCCTGCAATTCGACTAAGTACATTTACGCACCTTCTTGGCCACTTCTTGCAGCACTGGATTGTCAAATTGCCCGCGTATGAGTGGACAGTAAGCTTCCACGACAATGCCTTGTGCTTTGCAATACTCTGCGATGGGCCTTTGCTGACAAAATGGCTGCAGCTGCCGAGTTGGGGGCCGGCTCAGAATGGTGTGCTAAAACACGGCACAAAAGGCATACCTCAACCTGATTAACTGAAGGCTTTTCGAGTCCAGCTTCACGTATCTCTTCCAGGTGTTTCACATTACTTACGGGGACGCGCCATAACTCAGACCCATCAGACAAAGAGGCCTCCAATGTAGCACGTACTAATTAGACACTCCAATAGAGCGTAGCTTCCCTGCATTCCGTGCTTCAATGAGAGCTCGCCAGGTCTCGAGGCGTTTCTCCTTTCCGGCGGTGGGGCTGTGGATGAGGAACAAGTCCAGGTAATCTGGGAGAGTGGCATTATGTATGCGAGTCGAGCTCATTTGAAAGATCGAAAGCGTATACCGAATCCAAAGCGCTCCAAAGACTCGTCAACAGCCTTCAAGGCGCTGCTGTAGCCGTGTTCCCTTCCCGGAACTTTGGAAGCTTCGGAAACAAGGTACGTGAGTCCTACCGACAAGCATCTGCCGCTGATTCGGCGCACTAATGAAAATTTGCTCGCGAGGTATCCCGCTTTCACGAACGGCTTTGCCGACATCGACCTCGTTTCCATACGCGCGGGCAGAATCTATGTGTCTTCCAATAATTGTCTTAGAACTCCGCAATACCACGCTGGGGACTATTCTCGAGAACCTACCTGTAGCCATGCTTCAGAGCCGTGACGCATGCTGGAATGCACTCGTTGTTCCTGAAGACACCGAGGCCCAGAAGGGGCATCTCGTAGCCTTGATTGTGAAGGGATGATCGCGTCAGTGATTGAGCTTCGCGTCCCGGACAGGGTTGTTACTGACCAGACAATAAACGGACGGAGGTCGTGATGTGCAAAGACATTGCGTTGTCAGTCGATATGGCCGAGATATATCAGGGGAGATGGGCTCGACGGAACTTCAAGTCGAGCAGCAAAGGTGCTGATAAGAGGAATCAACACACTTTGATAGAGGCAGACGATGGTGACGGATGGCGTCATCGGCGACAAATATAGAAGTGTATCTACCCTATTCGGTAATTGGTCAGAGAATCGCAAGTTGGATTACTATACAGGCTCAGCGGGACTGGGAGACTGATATCAGTATAGGAACACTAAGAAAAAATCGTCATCGTCTTGTAATATGCGCGGTACTCATCACTCCGACGTTTCTTGCCTCCACACACATGCATTTGTCCGAACCTGTACATAGAGATTGTCCCTCTGAGATCTCGCATACCCATTACATGCTATAACTTATCCTTCATCTCTTTATTCAGAACTTTCGAATGCTCTTAGTCGACATCAACAGGATTCCAGCTGACCGCACCATCCTTTCCCCTGTCCAGTGCATCAATTCTGGCCATGTCCTCTGGCGATATCTCAAAGTCATACACACTAGCATTGGAAATGACGCGGGCCGGGTCGGAGGACTTTGGTAGTGGAGAGAACCTAAAGAGGGAGCGGTCAGGAAGGGGCGAACATCAGCTTGAGTATTGACATGGGCGGGCGGCTTACCCATGCTGAAGGGACCAGCGGACGAGTACCTGAGGAACGTTCTTGTTGTACTACACACAGCGACGAAATAAGCAATTTCTCCTATTTAGAGCGTGATAACTTCTGAAAGCACCTTCTTCGCCATCTCTTGCAAGAACGGATGGTCAAGGTTCCCCCGGATGAGTGGGCAATATGCCTGAATAACGATGCCATGCGCCCTGCAATACTCGACGATAGGCTTCTGCTGGCAGAACGGCTGCAGCTAAACGCGGAACAGGACATTTTAGAAACTAGCCGCCAGATTCCAAGCCTATGTTCACGTGCCTCGAACTGATTGACTGCGGGGGTCTCCAGGCCAGCCTCGCGAATCTCTTCCAGGTGATTGACGTTATAGTTCGACACTCCGATGGTGTGAATCTTGCCGGCGTTTCTACATTCAATGAGCGCACGCCATGTGTCTAGGCGCTTCTCCTTCCCTGAAAGCGGGTCATGGATGAGGAACAAATCCAGATAATCTGACACGTAGGGGGAGGTTAGACAAAGTGGGAAAGTAGATAAAGCGAAGCTGCGTACCTAGTCCGAAGCGCTTCAAAGAGTCGTCGACAGCTCTTAGAGTCATGTAGTAGCCGTGTTCCTGGCTTACAATTTTTGAAGCTTTGTATATACGAAATGTGAGTCTCACATTGGACGAGCATGGAGAAACGCACTAATGAACACTTGCTCGCGAGGGACCCCACTTTCACAAACCGCTCTGCCGACATCTTCCTCGTTTCCGTACACGCGTGCTGAGTCTATGTGTCTTCCAATAGACTTTGTGAGGTCCCCGAAATAGGAGGAAACGTACTCGGAGTACTACCTGTAGCCATGCTTCAGAGCCGCTAGACACGCTGGAAAACAGTCGTAATTCCTGAAAACACCGAGACCGAGAAGGGGCATCTCGTAGCCTGGCGTGAAGCAAGGTGCGCTCTTCAGCGATCGGGCTCTGCAGCTTGGATCAGATTGGAACTGACCTGACGATAGAGACACGGAGGTTGCGATTTGCAGCGACATCTCCAGATGAGCGAGGGAACAAGATAGGAGGGGTTGGACGGCGTTTGAATGCAAGGTCGAGAACGAATGGGTCCCGACGAAGGGCGAAGCCCCATATAAGATCAACCAATGAGCTGTGATGGGTCATGGTGGTAACGAGTAGCGCCATCAGTCACTCTGCTGTGCAGTCCTGTGAACGGGTGTGAGACGTGCTGAATCACTGTGTCCAGCGTTGAGTCTGGGAAGAATTCGTCTTACTTATCGTACTTCGTGCTGGACAGTCGCATGTCCATCGAAGTCATCACGAACGTCATAGCTCCAGCTCGCGTTTTCCGCACACCTGGAGAGATGTGTTGAAAGCCTGTAGCCCATCATCAGTTAGACCATAGTGATGAGATAAGCTGTCACACCTAATTGGAATCAAACGAGACGCAGTATGTCGAGCTGTCAATCAACCCATCACCGCCTCATGATGAGCGGTGCGTGTAAGGCGAAAAGCAAGAACCGGGGCTTTGTTGCCATCATTACGGAAACACTAGAAGATGAGTAGATCCAAGCCCGGTCGGATGAAACATAGGACTATGCGTTGAGGTGAGAGACAGAAAATGGCCATACAGATCCACGGAACGACGTGTGGTGTTTCAGGTAAGAGTCGGGACAGTCCTGGACCAGTGATAACATGTGCCGCATTCCGCACTGAGAACATCTCGCATCTCCGCCCTCAGACAGATGTCACGCGAACACGGCCGAATTCATCTTCTGATGTGCTTCAAGCTGCGGATTTATGAGTCCAAGTCCATAAGCACCACATTCCGCGACTCATTATACGACCTTCCGCCTTTCGTCTTACAGCTCCCCAGCGCATCTAACGGGGAGAACCGCGCACGCACCAAACAACATTCATCATTGACCACTATCAGCGTCCACTCCTTCTCGCGCGTGTGGAACGCGCCCGGGCACGGGTTCGTCGTCCGCGGGCATCCCCGCGTCGTCGGGCACGAGCGTGCGGTGCGGGCGCGCCTCGTCGCGGAGCGTGCCGAGCCGGTTCGCCTCAAGGAGCCGCGCGACAACGCGCCGGACGTGCCCCACGAGCGGGTGGTGCGGTGCGAGGATCCCTCCCGCGGAACCCGGCCTGGAGTTGCTGCGGATTGGCCTCGGCGAGGTGTGGGGGAGTTAGCGGATCAAGGGGGAACGGGAGGATTCGTAGACAGGAGGCCATGTGTATGAGAGGCAGAGCTGAGTGACCTGTGGAAGAGCAAAGAGCGCAGGCCGGCTCACTTCTCGCGGGACTATCGCCAGTGATAGAAATAGGGGTCGGCGCAGAGCTTGATGGGAGCCCGAGTGCGCGAAGGAAGACGGCGAAGGCGTACGCGTTCACCATGCGGAGTAACAGGTAAGGGCACCAGGATGTAACGAGACGCCGCCATCAGAGTCGTCTACTGAGCTGGCGCCTAGCGCAGTGACTCTGGCGGTCGGACCGGCCTCCTCCGCCGATCCGTCGGGGTCCGATGAGCCTCCATGAGCACTTCCCAGCGTCCTCGGACCGATTCCACTCGCCCGACGTCCTTCACGCGAATATACTGAACGCTAACTGGTGTCTTGTGCAGTTTCTGTTTCTGCCCATTTGCTCTCGGTAGACTACCGGACAAGTCCTGAATTTTTCCTGCATCGCTCTGGTTCTCATTCGTCCCAAGACGTGCTCTGCACAGGACAACCAACTCGCAGCATCCACACAGTTCCGCTACTGGCCGTACTTTCACCTACACTCACGGTTCATCTGAGATGTGCCTGGAGGCGCGCTAGACTAGCACTGTTGCGCTGACCCTGATGACGACAGCCCGGAGACCTACTCGCTGTGATCGCTCAGCCGGTTCACAAGAAGTCTTCCTGACCTCCCATCGTGAGTGAGTCTGGAGCTCTCTCAATTTCTCCGGATCCATCAGCTAAAGCCTGCGCTTCCGTGTTGTGCTTGCGATACGCTACAGGCAACTATGCGTTCACTATTTGTGCGCATTACAGTGCACTGACTCGCGGACGATCAGACGAGCTTGGCAGTGCGCAAGGCGGCTCACTCTCGCAGATCGACGACCGGCTCGATGTGTCCCGCCTTGATCTCGTACTCGGAATACCTACAGCTCCTGTACCCTCGTTCACAGAGAGGACTCTCACCGACGTCCCAAGGGCGAACATTAGTGACTTCTATCGCGCTATCACTCGAAGCGTAAAAGGACGAGTTTATTTCGATATCTCCTCTAGCTGGGGATGCCTCGAGACGTTTCAGCAATCCAGCTGGGCACTAAGTTGGACGTTAATGAGTCGGACCAGCGGGGGGCCGGGCCTTTGGAGATGGACTCTTCGGCTGAAGGATTCCTGGGGCACCGTGCGCGTGTTCTGTGGCTCTGATACCCCCTTACCAGCTGCACAGCCGCTTTCCAAACTCAGTCCGCAATTCGCTACTTATCCTGCACCAGCGGGAGAATGTCCATGCACGGCATGAGTGTCCCTGCCCACGGGTCGCCAGTCGGCGCCATCTTGTGCACAGGGAAAACGGCGCACGCACCGAACAACGTGGCTGCGTTCATGGTCTTATTATCGTTGACCACCATCAGCGTTCACTCCTAACTCACAACGCCCTTAGTGCAAGATAAACAACACGCGTGGTCGCTATACTCCATGCAAGACAGAGGCAAGTGATGGTTATCTAAATTCTGCAGTACGCTGTATAAGCTACAATAATTTCTTGTTTCGCGTAGCGCACGAGTATCCGAGCATGGATGTGTAAATCGAACGTTTCCGCTTCACTGTCATGTCAAGACCTTGTTCCCTAAATATAATCTCGTTAATCTCAAGGTGCATCTTTACAGACGGTAGTAAGTCAGTCGATTATTGTGAACATAATGCAAGAACCTAGTGATGGCAAGGCAACACATGGGCGTAATATATTGTATCAAATGGCCCTTCCGGGCAAACCCGGGAAAGAAGACGACTCATTCCCGAGAGCACTTTCTACTCCCGCGCACGTATACAGCTTCATTTCTTCTCTTACGCGAGCTCCGCTCCGGGTGTTATCTACGGCATCCAAGCAGAGTATACGCAATATCCGCTACGGGTTCTTGCATCTGTGTAATTTACTTCATAACTTCTTTCCGGAGTAGCTCTAAAACGTATTATCCAATGAACGACGAATCCGACGGCGCACGGCGACACCGGCACGACGTATAACCATCGCTCCTCCAGAAAACGTCATCCATGCATGGCGGTCTGGATCTCACTTAACACAAGCTATTAATCAGATCTCAGCTGCGTGTTCCCAGGAACAGAGCTAATTTCTAATGACTATTTATGTAAACCTTAGAACATAAATGGGTTTAAGACCTGGTCTCTTCGTTCCCAGGAACATCGGAATGTGATCATTCACTGGTAATTTATGTAAATAAAACCGCCATGTCACAATCTGCAAAGCAGGAAGTTTCTACTCGACTGGAGAAGGAGTATAGCAACGAGTCCAATCAGTGCCGAAAACAGCATGAGAAAGGTCGAGACGCGTCTCGTAGGGCCCGATGACCGCAACACTGCTGGGGAAATGGAGAGACAGCCGATGGAGACGAGGCACCCAAAACAAAGGCTCATTGCATTTGTTCAATGCCCACCCATCATCACTGAGGGTGGAGTGGTCAATGAAGGATGGCTGGTGATGACGCTCTACATCCCAGACCCGGATCGTCCCGTCGTCCGAGCCTGATGCAATTCGCTGGCCGTCGGGCGACAATGCGACAGACCAGACCGAGCCTTCATGCCCGATGAACGGCGTCGTGACTGCCTCCCCCGTCTGCGCATCCCACATCCGGATCGTC
>KV722502.1:26335-63614 GCA_001687445.1 Obba rivulosa
GAGCCTGATGCAATTCGCCGGCCGTCGGGCGAGAATGCGACAGAGCTGACCCACATTTCGTGCCCACGAATTACTGCTTCCTCTGCAGGCCAATGTGACAATTGGCCAATGTGCGCAGTCATCAGGTTCCGGAATCTGTGTCTATATGTGTCTGCCACAATGGACGACCTCGGAGCAAACGGAAGTGCTGATACATAAACATGAGGTGCACTTTGTGTCATGGCAGCTGCAAAATATCGGACAAACTTGATGGCATCCTTGGCGACCTTTACTACATTTTCCATTGTTGGGTGCTATGAATATACGGACGTGATCATCAATCAAATGAGCTAGAGGAACACCTTTGATAACGACGCACCATTTCGAACACAGTTGGCTGCATCCGTTGTATTAGACAGTCCAGAGCCAGTGCTGCAGTATTTAATGCACCGAGGAGACTCAGGGTTTCAAACCAGAACAGGAGTTTCTCCTGAATGAAGGTGCAGATGGGGGATGAGTCCACGACTATCTCTTGCGAACTATGCTCTACATGGAACCCCCAGAACCGACATGCATATAAAAGTGATGGATCAATGGCGTTGTTGACTTGCGACGGTGGAAGATCCTCATTGTACAGGAATGATGAGCCGATATTGCAGATGTTGAAGCAAAGGCTCTTGTTCATGAGATGAAACATCGACTCCATCAAATGATGGTGGGCAGCTGAAAGGTTGATGCGGAACACTTCGGGGCATGAATACACGTCCTCTATTACTCCAACGTTGGATTGGTTCTTGTCCCCGAGTAGGAAATCGACGAATGACTGGTGCGCAAATCCAAGTACATCTCCTCCGTCGAGTACAGGCCGAAGTCTTTTGCAGATCGTTCTCGCCGTTGCAACACGCATATTCAAAAGGCGTGCCACCTCGTCAGACGTGAGGGGGAGTTGGGCGGCCACGATGGTACCAATCAGGGAGACGACGTTCGTGCATTCACCGTGTTTCCAGCCTGAGAATGCATTCTCCAGGATTTGGCGATACAGAGCGTACACATTCCCCGGAGGCAATAGGCCGCCTCGTACCTCATCCAGCCGTTCCTCCGGGTTTTCTGCAACGTAATTCAGTATGGTGGCAGCCCATATGAATATCCCCGAAGCACGCTTTGAAAGATCATCCACCACGTCATCTCCGGGCCAATTCGCGAGCTCTGATTCGTTGCCCTGCGCCATCTTCTCGAACCCGTGTTTGATGTATCGGTGAATATCCTGGGTTGATTCGACCTTGACGGCGTTCCCGGTGTCAATGCCCAGGGGCTGATGGGGTATTGTGGAGAAGGAGTGTCTGATATCGTCCTCGAAGCGACTGGTAACAATAAGTTTGAATTGAGGATGCAGCTCAGCCCATTCGGCAATGTGGGATAGGGTCTCTTGACGACCTTGGATACTCGAGCCACCGAGACCGCCACATTCATCCAAGGCGTCGATGACAATTACAGGCAGTCTGTCATGTGGAATATTCACATCGGACTCTGCCCACTGCCGAAGCGGCTCAGCGACCAGTTGACGGAATATCTCGGTCGCTGTCTTGTTGTGGAGGGAGCCAACTTTGAGTTTCGAGACCATGTAGGCTCTGCACGAGGGATACTCCTGTGCGAGCTTGTAAGAAATGTGCCGCCAAAGAACGGATGGGCTCGTCCCCGATTTGCGATCAAAGGCAAATATCGCCCCAAGACGATGGGCCTCTTCGAGCTGGTGAGCGATGGTGAATGCAATAGTCGATTTCCCCGCCCCAGGGTATGCGTAGATCCAGAGGACATTGGGTGCATCGAAGGCGTTCGACCACTGAGCGATCTCCGAGAGTATCGCTTTCCGAGTGTCTGGGAGGCAGCGTGGAGGGTCTGTCCTGCTGTAGTGAGGATTCAAGTCCTCCAGATATGCGTCATCCTTCTCCGCCAACGCTAAATGACACAATATTGGCTCCCAATGGATGATAACATGTGGGGACGCACGCACCAAGCTTCGTGAGTTGCTCCTTGATGGTATCTACGGTGACGGCGGTTGTCTCTACGGTGATGACGGTTTGGACACGGACACCACGGTCAAATTTCTGCTTGAATCGAGACAGCTCCGCCTTCAGGTCATCGATCTTCTCTCGGTCGCCCGACAAGAGTGCAGACGACAGCTCCTCTAGAAAATTTGCGTCAGTGCGACGTAAATAGATCACCTGAAGACCACGTACTCAAGGTACTTCGGCTATCACGCTCAGCAACAAGAGCGCGAATCTCTTCCATCAGGCCCTTCATCTCGTGTATCACCGACTTGAGCTGTTCGATGGTTGCGAATTGTTCGACATCGAAGGTACAGTCGACTACGTCGGACATGTCGGTAGCGAGGTCAAGGACGTCGTCATTTTCTGCATCGTGTACTTCGAGCTTCTACATGGGAGCATGAGTATCCAAATATCGAGATTGCACGAAATACATAGAGGTCTGTACCTTGTACACAGCGTCAAGACATCCAAACACAACGCTAACCACTGGATTTAACTGGAACAGATTTTAGATCCATATGGTGGAACGATGCAAGACTGAACTGCTCACCGCTCCAAACGCCACTCCGAGATCAATGACAGTCCTGAGAACATCCTTCGACTTGCCAAGGCGACCGAGAACGTGCTCGCGTTTGCCGGCCATTTTGACAATGTTCTTCGCGTGTGTTGGTTGCGGGATAGGCTCCACCTTGTAAATCTTAGCAAACCGGTGTCTTATTTTCATGCTAGATCAGGCACACCTTGTTTAACGTGAAGATGACCGTGACCTTCGCGCGTCGATGTCTGCTCTCGTACTTATGCTCTAAGGAACCATGAGACCAGAGACTCCGGGATAGCTCACAGTCAACTGACCCGATGCGTTGCTCATTCCGTCGTTTACTTGCTTTATAATGTCCTCATAGCCCAATACCATCTCGATAGATAGTTCCGAACTTCCCCCTGCCTTCCAGCAAATCTTGAGCGGCGTTTCGGAGGGGACGTCGCTGACATATCGGCAGGCATCTGAATGGCTGACACAGAAATAGGAATATAGCCGTGCCTACCACGAGGTGTCCAAGTCCCATCGGTAGATCCTCCCATCTATAGCTTCAAGAGACTTTGTTTGGGTATGTTCACCGATGATGCACGAGATGGTACACGTCTGGTTATAGAACAGCGACCTGGCGCGGGCCCGAAACTTTGACTTTAGCTTGACTTCGATCGCTGAAGCGAAAATCAGCAGCTTATCATGCAATATCTGAATGACGAGACCTTTGAGAGCTATCCCAACACCAGCTCTGCGTGCTCATCAGCACGTCTCTGCGTTCATCGCTTCACTGTTCACGTACTGTGCAGGGCCCTGGGTCGACGCCGGAGCGACGTGCGGGGCAATCGCAGCCATCCTGTGCACTATGGGTGGTGGTGGTAGCAGCGCAGGAGCGTGGAGGCAATGCGGCCTGAATCCTCCAAATGGACATGGAGCATACTAATCTTCCTAGGAGCACACCTGCCCGTGGTAACATGATGTGTCACTTGAAGCGCTCGTTCTGGATCTTCCGGGCCCTAGTGGGGATTGTCCAGTACTTGCACATGCTTTGCTAAAGTTGCTTTGAGCCAATACGTGAACGAATGATATATGAGAAAGAAATCCGATTCTGCTAGTGTTGGAACATAGGTTGCTGCGAGCGAGCCTCGCGCATGCCTGGAGACGGCGGAGGTTTCCTAGTCGGGTGACGAGATATACAGTCGCACCGTGTCTTGTTGTACTGCACGCGTTTGCCCACCGTCCTTGGGTCCAAACGCGATGTCAAATCCAGTCCCGCTTTGATTGTTCCAACAGCTAGTATGCATCTACGGAAGCCTTGGCGGAGAGGCGCTCCGAGGAAAGAAACGCGCAGGCTGGATGCAGCGCTCAGCGTTCCAGGTGACGGCCCACCAGTCCTGCTCCCGGCCTACCAACGAGGCCATTTCTCGCCCACAGTTACATCTCCGCCCTCTTGTCCGGGGTCATGCACGCAGCCTCTAGTCCTCCGATGTCGCTCTTCTATCTAGCCTCAGGCGTCCGCTAATATTCACGACCTCGAAACGGGTCGCCGAAGTCCCCTACATCAATGGTGCGATCTGGACGCAGGACGCATCGTGAAGATGCCGGGTCCACTCCCGCGGTCACTGTGTTGTGGGCCTCGTCTTTGCACACCGTCACGCCCTACGATGCTCCTCGACCTGCTCGACTTCAAGAAACTTGTCAGTGCAACCGTTGCGACGTCAATGTACCTCTTGGACGGTCTCCGGTACGTCCACACACCTTTATGCCTTGTAGAGTCGGCATCATTATATTCTCCCTCAGACGTCTTGAGCTCAATACGGGGTGTGCTGGAGATGAGCTTGCGCAGCGGTTCAAAGCCGATACGGAAGGGCTCGACCAGACCTTCCAGGTGGAGAAGGGCGACGGAATCATGGCAGGCAGTGAGAAATTTCCCGCGGTAGACCAGACTCGAAGCGTTCCTCCGGTAACACGGCGAAATTCAGCAAGCTCGCCGTGATGAGAGTTGAAGTGGCAGTTTTAAAGGCTGAGAGGTAAGCCTCGCTGTCATTACAGGAATCTCACTTCGTTGACGTTGAGCCCAGGGACGGAATAGCGGACGCGAAGGGTGCACTCGGATGTCAAAGGCATTACGAGGAATTCGCAACAAGTATACGACGGGTGTCGCACAGCTACAGGTAACTTCGCGGAATAGGTTCATCGTATCACTGCTAATCCGTATTCTTCACAGGAAATAGATCGACCTGATTACACGCTACACGCCTCTCTTGCTGTCCCATGCACCAATTCAATCTCTGCGGTCGTTCTCGCCTCCGGACGGCGTCCTCGAGGCAAAGACGGGCTGCATGTGTGGAGGTTGGATCGGCTCGTATCACTGCACAATTTCTCCCAGTGTGCAGTGCCTCTCACTTTAATCGGCAACCTTGGCCCGGCGATGTTGCAGTGCTACCATGACAGAGGGTGTGGCTGACAGCTTGCAAATCAAAAGCGAACCAACCGCGCTGGACGTCCGCATTTTTAACTTACATGTGCCAAGACCATTGGCGGTGGGCAGTGGCTAACGCGCAGACGACTCGTTCGAGAAGGATCGCAGGTCAAATGGGCTGACAATACTCAGCGGAGAACGCGTCGGGGCGTGTCAGACAATTGTGACGCCGGCCAAATTAGAGATAGCAAAAAGTACAGAGGAATGTTTGCGGCACAGCGGCAGCTCATGTACGTCTAGCAAAAAGGCTCCAAGACGTAGATATAAGCAGAGCAGATGGAATTGCAACGCGTCATCGCCGTGCACCCGGTCCGCCCGTATCAGGTAACGCGGTTGCCCAATGCAGCGCTCGATCTGATCGGCCTTCGATCGGCGCCTCCCTGCCGGACTGCGCTGCCCCGACTGCGTTCATGTCTCTGGCGAATATAATCGACGCTAATCGCTCAATCTCGTATATATAGCCTTCCTGTTCTCTTATTGGACGCCATCACCACAGTGCGCTGTATCATTCTGGTTTATATTTGCCCCATGATGCGCACTGGGCACAGGGCAAGAGACCAGTTCGCCGGCATCGCGTGTTCCCGAGTCTCTCCGAACACCCAGCACTCTCTTTCAACCGATCGAGCTGTTCCAGCCCACATCGAGACCCGACACTGCACTCGCATGTTGCGCTGAAGGATAGGAGGAGTGCAGACAACGGTGATACTCGGTGAGCACCCTCTCGCGGACATGCCACCACGCAACGGCGAGCCCCTCTAGCGAGGATCTTCTTTGCCTTCTGTATCGCTCGTTCATCGTACTCCTTGCAGTCGCAGTGCCACTACACAAGCTCGACAGTAACTCCATGCGGCTCACTCTCACGAACAGGCTACGAATCTTCCACTTGACATTTGCCATGTGAGAGTATTAGAAGTGTGCTCCATTCCAAAGCGCGGGCAACTTCACCTCGTTGAATTTAGGCTCCACGCTTTTACACGCCCCCAGCGACGGTGCTCATAATGTTCCACTGTCGCAATATTACCGCCTCCTCCCGCTTCCGCGTCAGCCTCTTTTATCGGATGGGCTCTCGCACCATCTGTACGTTCAAGCTTCTCATCAAAGTCCTTGTGACTGACTTGTATCCCTTCTTACAGAGCATTTCATAAATTTTCCTCGAGTCCGGAGAGAACGCAGTTGGATCCCTACGTAGTGCCAGATCATTGTATATACTGTGATCCGCGGTCCGTGTTGTACAGATCATCCAAATACACAGAATTACACCACTATATTTTGTCGCCTCACCAAAAAATGCACCGCTTCTTCTGACGCGGGTTCAACCAAGAGACACCAGTTATTGAGAACTATATCCTCGCGTGATTCATCGCAAACCTACTCACTCTCGCTTTGGTGGAGCGTTTGGATACTATTACCAGAGGTTGAATCTGTGAAGCAGAGACTTGATGGATTCTGTCTTCCCTTCGCCGGAAGAGTCGAGAAGGAGCAAACCACATTTCCACGGAACTCCTAAGGATTAATTGATTTCCTTGCTAGAGAAGAACGTCTCCGTATCCCGTTGCAGACCCTCCCGGAAGGTGTCGTCCAGTATGCGGTGAACGTGATCACGTGATTAAGTGCCATCCACTTGTGGTGCGGCAAAATAATACTCGTTCGGCGGCCATCGTCAAAACGCTGTGTTTGCTAATTCACAAAATCCATCACCTAAGTGCCCGAAAATAAGTTCTACTATCGTTCTAATATCAGCCCACACAATCTGCTAGCACTGGCGTTTAAAACAAAATCTCTTAGTCTTGTTGAGGTTGCCGCAACCGCACGGCGGACTCATGCGACGCGGCACAAGCTCGGGATCTGAACAAATACAAAACAGCACACCACGACCACGATCTTGATATACGGAGAGCATCAAATGAACTACAGTATCAAGCATAGTATACAGAAAATGGTACATAGTTAAGACTCGGCGAGGCGTAGAAGGACAGCGTCAGGGACGATCAGACGACGTCTAGACCAGAGACCATCGCAACATCATGCATAGTATGCATGAGTTTCTCCATCATCTCGTCTTCTCCTGTAGCTGCCATCTGGATCGGATGCTTGTTCTGCAGCTGCTGAAACAGCACGCTGAGGTCGTGCCATTGCTCCGCCAGCTTGGAATCGTGTACCGCGTAGAACTTCACCGACTTGTCGATACACGCAAAATGATTGTGCATTGAGGTCCGTTCCGCGTGAAGATGATGATAGGACGCCGGGAGCGCGGCGATAAGGACTGTCATAAATGCCAGGGTACGGATGTCGTGTTGGATATCGCGCTTCAATTCTGTCGCATCCTTTCCGTGATGCACAACCCGAATGCTATGCCGCCCAAGAAGCCTGAGGTCGTTAAACGTCATCTTGATGATATACGCGAGATCTAAAGCCAAGGATATCATGTCAGGCTCGCTAGGACAAAAGGTGATGGACGCGGCTAACTTACACTCTCGAGCCATTGGTCCCTCAACCGGCTCTCCGGGCAATTTCAGGACGTGTAAGCCTTCGAATTGCGAGAATTTGTCCACGAAGCGGGACGCCAGATCAGTTTTCGTGGACATTTGGAGACGTCCCCCTTGCTGCCACGCCAAATCCCGCTCAGCAAGGTACTGGAACAGCTCCGACACCGGTGCTTGCTTAGCACTCAAGACGTACGGGAGTACCTCCCAATGTTGTCCGTCTATCTCCACGGGACTGCGTACCGTGGGCAGCATACGAAGAACTAGCCGAGCCAGGGAAGCCCGCATCTTCCCAGAGAGCGCCTGCTTGCTCGTGTACATGCGTTGCAGACGCGTCAGCGTAGTAGACTCGTTCAGGAGAGGCTGGTCAGTCCCTTGCGGGTGTGAGCGCGGTACGTGTTTATGCTCCAGCAAGCATGTGGTGACTGCGTCGACAAGTGTGGGATCGCCCATGAGAAGTTTGTTGATCCAGACGAAGACGTTCTCGCTGAGTTTTTTAAGCGCTCCGTTACGGAATAACCGGATCTCTCTTTGCTCGAAGGCTATCCAGTTGCTTTCAACCCGCCACGAAGCCTCCCATAGGCCTGGCCCCTTCGTCACTCCTCCCTGCGAAGCTTTCGACTTCTCGCGTATCACGGACGACACGACTTCAGCGACGTGGAATGAGGCCCAGCGCCACCAGTAGGGAGCCTGACGCATGATCCAGTGAATGGCACGACAGGTGAGAAGTGATTGCGGAGACTTGTAGGGGCAGTATGGATAGAAGGCGGGAATGATCATGCTGGATGCCGAGAACAGAAGGAGAGCGCTGACGAGGGCTGTCGTAATGGCCGCCACAACTGTGTTCAGCGTCCACAAGAGGATGATGAGCCCGATGAAGAAGAGGGCGAGTGCGAGTTGGAGGAGGATCGGAAGGATGCTGAGGATTTCGGGCACATACCACGCGACGATGCCCATATCCCATCGCAGGCAGTGAATATACACCTTGCGCTCCCCATCGTCGGATACAGGGCTGAGGAAGTGATTCAGCCACTGTCTGATGACAATGCCGATAGAGGCTGATGACAGGCTAAGGACGAGGGCAGAAAACCACAGGGCATTGATCCACACGGAGGACGCGGAAGGCTGTGCGGCATCGGTAGATACGGCGAGCACGGGTGGTACGGAGACGTTATTCATAAGACTTATCAATAGAGCAATGGATTGTGCGCTCATATCGGGGCTGGGATCCGGCTTCAAGGCCTTGTATAGGTCGACATTGAAAGCGGTAAGGACCGCTGAGAACAGTCCAGCCTGATGCGCAAGGATATTAAGAGTAGCTTATGGCCGCCAAAATCTTGACTTACGAATACAAGCAAAGCATCTATCTCCTCTTTCCAGGCCTTCGCAGTAGCTTCGTCTTGATTTCTGACTTTGACGGCTAAGCTGTCCCACATACTTTCTGGTTTCTTCGCTTCCTCTTCTTCCCCCTCTGTCGTGCTGTCGGTCGCCTTGCTATCCGATTGAGAAATCCTGGGGACATATAAAGAATCGTGAGGAGGGCGTAACTCCGAGGTCTACACATTGTGATGCGTTAATGGATGTGCAATACGCTACGAAACCATAGGCTCACACTAAGTTTCTCACGCAGCGACCCTTGTATGGCCTCTCCAGTGGTGGATGCGGTTCCCTTGCCACCGTTGTAATCCAAAGTGGGTATCGGCGCTCCCTTCATCAAGTAGGAATCGGTAGTGGAATGCTGCACCTATGCGATAATCTCAACATATGTGCCACGCTATTGAAACTCCAAGGCTTACCCTGACAGAAGAGCTAGGCGGGATGCCGCGTAACGGATCTGTTGTCGACTGTGACATGATAGCAGTCGTCAGAGAAGCGCGCTTGTGCAGAGAGGATTGTAGGAAGCTTGAAGAGCAGCCGAAGATAAGGCTAGGAGACCAGGGGTACAGTGCACTACATTTGCACATACCTTTATAGAGTATATAGCCATGACTTTGAGCCCGATGATCTTCCGCTGCTATTGACGATGTCATCGCAACTCTCATCGACCGACGCCTTGAGAAGCCGTCTTCGGTAGTGCGATGTTGCCGAGCGTCCAAGTATAGTCGCCACCATTCATGACAAGGCATGCGATACCATCGCATAGGCTGGAAACGCAGATCGTCTGCAGAAGGCTAAGCCGTAGGCACAGCCAATGTCTGTGATGCTGTGGCCAATAACTCGGAATTCATGTAGACTGGAAGAACACCATCTGGGAGCGCGGGCACACGACTAGTCACGACTGATGCACGCTGCCAGCCCAATTGGGTTCATGAGATATGGCAAATAGAAAGATGTAACATCAAACACGACGATATCGAACCCCTTGAAGTCTAGCAAGATCAGAGTCATCAGGGCAGTCCTGGTAGATTCCACAAAAGACCTATACCGTATGTACACACAGAATGTGCATGTGGCAAATCCCCGGTATGCACTGGTGTCGACGAGTCGGCCTTAAGTTCTATAATGACGGACACGTCTGACGCTCGATTGATACAGATACGGCACGAGGTCAGACAGTCCCACGCTGTCAAGGTCCTGGCGGAACATCCATGCACGGAACGTTCGAGAACGAGCAAAACAGCATAGCATATCTGCGAATTGCGCAATCCCCGGATTCGAATCTCGCACAGGTCAAATGACACAAAACGCAAACAGATCACGTGGCAGATCCGCATCATAAAACGGTAGCAAGATGGCCTTTATCCAAGTGAGCGCCAAGGATGTCCTCTTGGTAGCTCGCAGAAGATTTGTGACGCCAAAGATCGCGTTGAGCCAGGCTGCAAGACGGTACGGTCCGCTAAAGGTTGATCAATGATTCCTCGTTCTTAAAAGGGGACACGTACAACAGGAATGACATTATCAAGGAAGAACCTGTGAAGAGATCCTCGCCAGAGGTAAAGTCGGATACGGCCTTCTTACGAGTTGTACGAATACAGAGCCAAAATATGCGCTCGTTAGCACTGCATCCCCAAACGGTTCCCATAGATTCAACTCACGCAGCCGGAGGCATTGTAATCTCTCGCCCAAACCAAAGGGCATTCAAGCGGAGTGATTTTATCCTCCCAGCGCGATTGCGACAGGCATTTGATTCCGGCGTCCAAGGCGCTAGAGGAGCGCCTGTTGAAGACGGCTCAGTGAGGGAGGTACAACTGAGCCAGTCCGCCGTTACTGGTGTTACTCTACAGGGAAGAGATTCAGAGTTACTGGACCATGAGTTTCGGGACGGATGACAGCTCACCTTGATTTTCTATAATAGGTCCGCAGCGTAGCGCTTCGGAATGCCGCCGTGGGAGAGATCTGTGCTTGTGTGATCATACCCGTATCTAGTGCAAAGCATCAATGTTCAGCAGTCTGGCAAATAAGCTCAAATGAAATGGTCGCGTACCCCAGGACTCTTGAAATTGTAACAGTTCAATCACTGCATTTCTGCCTTTCCAGGTAGGTAGTCGTCATCGAGGAAATGGCTAAGATCTCGTTCCCTCCAGTTATAACCTGTCAGATCTTAGCTCAGTAACGCTGCATCAACGAGCACACTTCGATTCGAAGCGATATCGGTTGCAGACTTGGAGCTTCCGCGAGGGTGAATCGTAGATCCAAGTTGTTCGCCGAGCAGGACGAGACAATCCGCATCAGCACCCGGGAGCGGACACTCACCACCGTAATCAGTGAACTAGCGACAGCTGTATGCCCCATCCTCCCTGGACATTCAGCGATGGATCCAATCTCGTAGATGCTGCTCCGACGTAAGCGTCTTATTCTTCTTGCCTCCCTCGATCCGTCTCATAAAAGACGCCTTCTGGTGTTCGGGTTTCCTCGTCCTCATCCCGTCCCTCCTTCATAAATGCAGTCCCCCACGCCCGCCGCCTGCCTCCCGCCTGCCTCCGGCGTACCCGCGAGCACATCTGCGCCGCCGGGGACATACTGTTCCGTCTGCACGATCCCGCCCGCGCAATGATACCTCTCGGGACGTCGACGCCGACATATGTGTCGTAGGAGCCACAGTGCTTCGCCACCCAGACAACCCACGCGTGCGCAGGCTCCTGATAGCGCGAGAGGAGCGGCACGCGATGTTTATGCGCGGGCGCGAGTCGTCATCTGCCGACAAATCTCCTTGTCGGTGAGGTACAGGAGGAGGGCGTCGTCCGCGGGTAGGTGGAGGGGGAGGCTGCCGTGCTCGACGTGTGACGCGCGGAGGACTTGCGCAGGATCGCGGTTCTCGTCTGACGTTGCGTCTCCTGGACTGGCGGGGCAGAAAGCGAAGAGACCCGCCCACCGGGAGGGTTCGCGTCGCGCTTGCTCCAGGAGGGCGACATCAATGTTGTATGAGTCCGATGGCATTACTAGATCGACTCAGACACGTAGGTCGCGTCCACAAGGTTGGAGAGCTCATCAGATATAAACATAAAACCTGCTCGGCAACGCTTCTCGCGTCCACTGCTCAAGGATCAATGGACTGTGAGGAGTAAAGCGGCCTTATATGAACAACCCCATTGGCTCCCAGTGCGCGTGCAGTGTCCGCTAAGCGAGGTGTTTCCAAAAGACAGCTCTGTGCGGCAAAAAATGGTACACCTACACACCGTAGATGTGAGACACTGGATCTCTGGGACAGCGCTTCACAACTTGCAGTCATAGGTGAGGCTCGAGGACAGGGAAGAAAGTCATTATCCAGGCCATGCGAACAAACTGCGAACTTGTGAATACTTGTCATGTATTCTCTACACTTCGCATGAGGTTCAAGGGCAACTTGGCCGAGCGGTCTAAGGCGCTGGAATCAGGACTCTGTCTATCCAGTCCGAAAGGGCGTGAGTTCGAATCTCACAGTTGTCACTCGTGTCCCTCAGCAAGGGTTTCTTTTTGCATCTACGGTGCGACCCTTGCCGCACGACATATAAATAATAACAATTTTTGAACTGTATCATGACCGTAATCCGATCCAAATCGTGCCATTTTAGGATGGTGATGGCTTTCTGTTTGGTCTGGTACTTTCGATTGATTTCTCGTGTTTCACGTCTCCGCTCGGATGCAAATGGTATCTCCGATTGTACCTCAAGGAATTGGCATAAAGTCCTCCGACATCAATGCTAATGCACCATTCGACTTATGGCAATTGGCAATACGCAGCAGTCAATACTGTCACATTTGCTGGATATGGTGAGCGAAGAAGTGCCAGTCAAGTTGTATCTGCTGGAGTATCCGATCCTGTCACGGGGCAGTTTCTGCGTTGCAGTGCGTCTCGGCACAGTGTCAGATACAGAACACACGATACGACTCCCGGAACTTTACAAAACTCCCAGGGAAGGTGTCAATGGTCCCAGCTTCGATGAAGCACATGCTAACCCCCGGTGTTCATTTCGGACCTCCACGGTCCCGGCGGGTGGACCAGCGGTCCTGACAGCACGTCAGGATTGATATAGCTGAGAGTAAGAGACGTAGGACAGTGGATATGAGCATCGACGCTGCACCTCCCATCTGCACAATGGATATTCACGAGAAATCTCTGACCCAGAGTTCTGCGAAGACAGAAGTTGGAGTCGTCGTCAGCACCATTCCCCCCACGGCTGATAAGGGCAACGTCGGCTTGAGCCAATTCGAGTATGCGAAGGAGGCTGGCGTCCGTGTTAGCCGAGAGGATAATGCAAGGTATGGCTCCATCCCGATTACAGTGCGAATCTCTATCCATTCGCTACGATATTCATACAGGATTGCCAGGAAGATCGACTTGTGGATTCTCCCGATGGTCAGGATTCGCGCTCCTGATTGAGATCGTTACTCACCTACACTGCTAAATTCACGGATTGCAGCTCTGTATCTCTCAAGGTCTCAGTATCCGTGAGTCCATACTTATTATCTCAGTTCGCCATGTTCTGACGAGTTACATATGTCCCAGTCGACAAGACTGCGTCCGTGCTTTCCGTTTCATCCTGGCTCGTTGCTACGCACTGCTGAGACGGCTTGGATACAGCCTAAACTACGGAAACTTGTACGGCATGCAAGCCTCTCTCAATCTCACGGGAGACCAGTTCGACTGGTTTGCAAGTGGTGAGCTTGCCACGTGCTTCGAAAGCGGCGTATCGTATGTGGACGAATCAGACTGATATTGCTTCAGTTTTTTAGTTCGTCCCGTCATATATGCAATAGCGAAATGCACTGAATGGGTAAATTAGTCTCGGATACCTGGTGGGAAATTATCCAGATGGATGGTTCTTGCAACATTATCGTGCAGGCAGGGTCCTCTCTATCAGTACGTATCGCTACAACGTATCAACTCCGCTGTGTGGATGTCATACTACTGACCAGCTACGTTCATTTGGGGGATCATCATCTTGACGTACGCCGTCACTGCCATGACGTATGTTAGACTGCATTATAATGCCATGTCCCAGTACCCCCGCTTGCACCGGGTTTGGCGGAGTACTGGCCAATCGGTATGTTTCTTGGTGCCACCAACGACACTGAATCACTTGCATACAGCTTCTTCCTTGGCATCTTTGAGGCGGTTGTCACCCCCGGTCTAACGATCCTCACATCAATATGGTACTCACAGTCTGAGGTACCGTTCCGAGCAATGATCTGGTATACGTTTAATGGGTGGTCAGGAATTCTGGGTGGATTCATCGCTTATGGGGTCAGTTCACGCTGTCTTGAACTCCGTGTATTCATAGGCCAACCTACGCAGATCGGTACTGTACCGAATCCGTCCTTACCGCGCTGGGAGTACATATTTCTCATATTGGGCTCTCTCAGTGTTGCTTGTGAGTGCTCCGTACATCAGCATTGCTACATGTCGACTTATACAAAAACTTTCGGCAGTCGCTATCGCCCTGTGGTTCTTATTTCCGGATTCACCTGTTGAAGCCCGCTTCCTAAATGAAGAAGAGAGAATTCTTGCAGTGAAGCGCGTTGCGGAAGCCAAATTAGGAATGAAGAACACTCAGTTCAAGGGGCATCAGGTACAACTTCCAGAGCCCCTCCTGCACGCAATGCCTCAAAATCTAGCAGATCAAAGCGGCGCTTGTCGACCCCAAAACATGGCTCCTTCTGATTGCGACCATTGCTGCGGCGATACCCAACGGGTATATGTCTCCGAACATATTCAGCATTCGGTAGTCTGATGCAACTCCAGTGTCGTTTCTAACTTCTCTACGATCATTATCAAGGTGACCCATGGTTAATCCTGTACTTGCGAACGTACTGACTGCGGAATACAGGGAATGGGCTTCACCACGTTGCAGAGCACATTGCTAGACGCTGCTGCAAACGGCGTTCTGGTGGTGAGCCTGCTTGTAGCTGGGTAAGGTCTTGAAACCCGCGAAACCGCAGACATCTGACTGCATTCAAGCTGGATTTGCACACATTACAACAACAGTACGTGCCATAGACATCTTCCATTATGCTAACACGATACGTGTACAGTGCGCATCATTACAATGGCTGTGGGGAATATCACATGTATCATCGCTGCTGCATTCTTGGCGTATCTCCCTACCGATCAGAAGTGGAACAGACTAGTCGCCTACTGGTTCACCTCATTTCAGGTAGACACATCTACCTGATCATACTTGTGGGTTCGAAGCTGACGCCTGCTGACGTCTCGCTACAGTCCGTAGGATTCGCCTTAGGTCTCGTCATGATCTCAAATAATGTAAGCTCTGGAGATCGTCCCGAGCGCTAAAGCAAACCGTTCTACCTTGTCCCTAGATTGGTGGATTCACCAAGAAGACATTCACAACGGCGCTCATCTTTATCGGTGTACGTTTCATGTTCTTGCGCCTCTTGAATACCTCACTTATCACGATCGAATATCTCAGTACTGCATCGGGAATGTCATTGGGTGATCATTCATGTATATGTCCCATTATATTGATCTGACACCGCTGAAGCCCCCAATTCCTCATCGTGCGTTCACTCTTCCTTACTCCTTTGGCATGCATAGACTGATGTTCTTCAGGAGAGTGAAGCACCTGTGTATCAAACTGGCACCGTACGTCCCTGCTACATGCAAAGCTTTGTAGTATTTAAGTTCTTATATATCCAGAAAGCCATGTTCATAGGCGAGTTCTTTTCAGATCGTTGATCAGGTTGCTCATTGATATCTATGGGACGGCGCAGGTTATGTTATCAAGACCGGTGAGTGCTTAACCTGTGCACACGCTGTTACTATGATAGGTTGACGCCGCATATAGTCGCCCACATCCTGTTGGGAATGTACATGCTCTGGAGCAATATGAACGTAAGTGTGGTGTGCATAGTAACGCATAAGAATATGGCGTCGAAGTGCATTGCGCAGAAAGACCGCAAGTACGGCAGTCCCGACTCTTATGAAGAGCAGCTCAAGGGGGAGGGCAAGTAATTTGTTCACGGGCATCACACTTTCTGTCCTGACCCACACTAGAGGCTGGCATGCATGACATGACGGAATTCGAGAACAAATATCATCGGTATGTGCACACATTGTCTCTGCGTCCGATCTCGCTCACCTGATATGAAAGATACGTTCTTTGATTCGAGTCGAAGCTTCGAGGCACAGCCATTTCTCGTACAATTAGAGCCATGCATCTTTGCTCTGGGCATTTGTCATCCAAGTAAAAGTCAACAAATACACACCTTAGTGCGTCGTCGAACTACGCAATCTCCGGGGGATATTGTGCAATTATCATGAAATAACATCCTGGACAGCTTATTCAATTGACATAAATGCACCTATTCGACTCGGCCCGCTTTCACGTCAGGGAAGGTTAGTAGAGCCATCAAAGATGACATTTAACCAAGCCGCCAGTCGGTATCCCTGCTTCGCTAGTTGGAGGTCAATCTAGATATTATAAAATAAGTCAATACTGCGCGCGTGAGTCGATGAACATCCGAGACGTACCACCGGGACGGCATTGGTGTAGTAGCTACTGGTGCAAAGATCTTCGCCTTTGGTATAGTTGAACACGACCGTCTAGCGATGGCGTTGAGACAGATGATGCTGTCTTAGCGTCTTTAAAATGAGAAGCGACGTACGCAGTCAAATGCGTTTGCCTCTTGTGCCCAGACCAGCGGGCACTCAAGCGGCGTGATCTTCTCTGTAGCACGATTGTGCAAGAGATTCTTGATCTCGGTTTCTAAGTCAGCTCCTGGAGAGCGTTTCGAGACGGGCTCCGTGATAGATGTGCATGAGAGCCAGGAAGATGCGGAAGACTTAAAGGAGCCGCTCTGTGTATTCACAAATTATTAGCGAGGTACGAAGTATCTCCGAAGCGGTTTACCTTAATCTCCGTCACGAGGTCGTTAGCATATGTCTCGCTCGAGCCGCCGTGATTATCGTCGATGTTCTTCTTGACCATCCCAGTATCTGGGATAAAGTCAAGCTCGTTTTTGAACTACATTGATGGACATGAGCTTACCCCACGCCTATGTTCATAATGATTACTATGTTTCGTTGCTACACTTGCCATGAACGCTGGCGGACTCACCGCGTGCAAATTGGTACTCGTGCCAGAGCATTTCGCCGAGATATCGTTTCCACCAACCTCATATGCCTGGAATGGAAGCTGAGCATCGAACGCAATGCGTAATACTGACGGCGTCGGCGTACCTCGACATGTAGCGGCTGGCCAATGTCTCCAAGGAACTAGATGTGAAGTCACATCATCCATAAGTAACAATGCAAATCAACGAAAGCTCATGAGATTCACATGGTCTAAAATAGAAACAATCAGTAAGTTTATGGTGTCTATGGATCCGTCACACGCGTACCGATGAACTTCAGCGCATCTTGGATTTGAGTGGAGCTGAGAGACGAATCTGTTACTTGGGTGGTATAATTAGCAATCGCTGTCACTAAGAAGGCAGCGTATTAAGACCAGATTCGTTTGTGATGTGACTGACTTGATCACTCACAAATGCATTGACCGCTTCCACAATCGCGTGTCTGCTCTACGGAACATGATCCACTCAATGGTGAATCTGTGTCGTAGCCGGGTTAGTCAGAAATGGTGTTCTGGGAATTGTACTGAACGATCTCACCTTCAGCATCAACGAAATGAAGGGGCTGAGACCACTCCCAGCCGTCATCATACTTGACCTCATCCGCCCACTGTAACGTTTACCGGTTGAGAATTTCTCCTATTTCACCGGAGATAGTTACTTACAATCGCAGCAGGACCAAGGGAGTTATCATCACTAGAGCTGATGGTTGACTTCACGAATGCCAGAGCATTCGGTGCTAAGAACTGTAGAATACAGTGAGTCACGTATTCAGTGGTCTGAAGCTATCAATGTCGGTGACACACTGCTTGTGCAACATAGCTGAGGGTTAGAGTGAGTTTTATGATGATCAACGGCCCTATTGAAACTGCACGTACCCAACGGTCTCATGGCCAAGGTCGCCCCAAGCGGCGACGCGGGAGACAGCCAAAGCAAAGGCAAGGAGGCTGGAGGTTGGTATCATCTTTTGGAGCTACTCCTTGGAACGTCAGCAGAGGTCCACTGCAGGTCTTGGGGATCACATCATGCGCTTTTATCCCCCCTCGCCGATTCCAGACCACGGGTGCGATCTACCGACGGTGACAGGAGCACGAGGAGGCGATTCTACCATGACGCCAACATTCATCGGAGGATTCATACACAAGCCAGCGGATGTCAATATCCATGCTGCAGCGGATATCATCGTCCGCCCCGTGATTATTCTCGAGATAAAGAAGAAGCGTACACGTTGATTATTCCGCATGGCATGTGCTTCGGATCCTCATCGATCAAACAGCGATCACAAGCATGCACTGGAGTCTCGAAATTCCATATCCAGACATGGTCAGTAGATGCATGTCTAATCTGCGAATATGGACCAAATAATGCAATAATGCAACGCCGACGTCTCAGCATTACAACAATCGTACCGTCTTGAATGAAGAGGCCCGATCAACTGTTAGCATGGACGTCAATTCAGCACGAGCAAGGCTAGTTCTGAAGTGCAGATGGGACATGCCTTGGCGAGCACCCGATGCGATAAGGAAACACGCTGAGCAGCTGATAGAGCCGAGACAGCTTGAAAGATCGATATCTCCTGTGGAGTAAGAAAATGAACGACGAATGTCTTTGAGACGTTTGACGCGTCCGTGAGGCGAATAGAACGTGGCTGAAGAGCAGAACCTGGGATCGCACGTTGTTAATCTCCACATGGGTTTTCGCCTGAGCCGCACGACGCAGTTCTAGCATGATCGCCTACGAACGAGCTCAGATGGAGGAAGTCTTTACGATGCTTTATTTGGGAAGATGATGCACGGCAGCGCCCACCGGTGACAGCGGGCCAAGGGTATAGCCGATCCCGACTGCTTCTCTCGCCGCCGAGCAAATTCTATCACTGTCTGCGATTACTAGCCATGCTAATATAGCGTCTAGAATTACAGGATACACTGGGTCTACATACAATATATAAAACCTGTATAAGATGAGCTGTTCGAGTAGGTCATTGCTGAACCTGGGAACTTGCGACGGCGGGAGTCTTCCGACGGTAGTACATGCTCAGTTCTCCGGATTGTCGCCAGATGAACTGTCGGACGGCGGCAAGTGTCATGTCGAGAGGGAGAACCATGTCGTTGCAGAGGATCTCGTACACATCCTCCGCGCGGGGTCGCAACTCACTCTCACGACTTTTGGCACCGGAAGACAAAGAACGACTGTCTGAAGATGTTCGGGGTGTGCTAGGGGATGTATGGCTGCCTGCTATCTTGTCTAGTTTGTCTTGCACCTGTAGCATGCATTAGCTATATGACGAACATGGACACACCAGTAATCGGACGTACATGGTTTGTGAGTTTGCGGACCCTTAGGAATCGACTCGCCGTCAACTTGGATTGCGCACTAATCTCCAGTAAGTAATCACAGGCACTGGAAAGCTTGGCAGCAATGCTTACGTATTCAGCAGCTCTGGAAGCTGCTCCCCACTGGGGCCCTTGTACGGCAGAAGAACAAAGCTGATCTTGTTCACTGGGACCGGCGGGACCTTGTTTACGAGGAGACATTCCAGGAGCCACACCGGCATGGCTTCCTCCAATGCTTGAACGTCACCAGATGTGCTAGAAACATTGCCGCGGTACAGCGTCGTCCATCCCGCTAACGACTCCTCTGAGATCATCAAAGACGTGCTCGGGGGAATCGGGACAGGCGGGGCCTCACTAATCGAGGGTGGACTGAGGGGACCAGATAACAGAACCTGGGCGGGAGTCCTGACAGCAGGGTGGATCATGGTGTCCTACATATCTTGATCACTCCCCTATACTTCCGCACTGAAATCGTAACGACTTACCCCGGGAGTAGCTGCTACATCCCCGCTCGTGACAGTTCCACCAGGTGTCGAGACACTAATCTCGCTCGCTTGCCGTCGCGTGCTCTTCCCAAAAGCTTTGATACGGCCCATGAACCCGCCCGGCGTACTCGGCGTCTGCGCTCCGGCCGGTTCTGACTTGCCGCCCCAACCAGAAAAGTCGTCGGGCGTAGTCATGCCGGCGGAGGCTGACACCGATCCTCGGCGTCCGCGTAACGAGAAGTAGTCATTGGAGGCGGGCGGAGGCGCGGATCCCTGGACAACAGCGGCGTCCGCGGTCTGCGCACGCTGTGGCGAGCGCGGCATGGGCGTCGAGTCATTCGTCAGAGGTGATTGCGGTATTGGGGACAGCATGGACTCCCGGATACCCGCACCGAGGGGTATGAAAGGCGTCATCAGGGGTGAGGCTCGCGGTGCAGGGGACGTTGCGGGGGACATTGCTGGAGTCATACTGGGTGAGGTGATGACGGTTGCACTCTTCGAATGTCGGACACTCCGCGAGCTGCGTGAGGATGCATCTGAGGACGAGCGCCCCCTAGTGTCTGGAGCGTGGCCGTTGATCTCAATGTGGCTTGGGGCACTGCTGCGTTGGAGACGATGCTGGTTGGAATCGTGATGAGCGACTCCAGCATCACGCATACGCCTTGTTGCATTGCGCTGTTCCTCGCGGACAAAGCCATGGAAGAGGTTTTTGAGAACCCATCTACCAATATTAACTGCAAATAAGTATGAGTTAACATGAAGCATCGATACAGTGGTATCAACTTACGCCTGATCTCATCGCCATATCGTCGGTCGTACTCATACCCAGCCTCATCAGTATAGATCTCTGCCTCAAAGCACCGCTCATTAAGGTGCACCGTGAGCTGCCCCGTCTTCGTGTCCACCGTCGCCCACGACTGTACCACGGCCTCTCCCTCAATGCGCTCCCTCACAGTCTCCAGCGCCTCTCTCGGACTCCTCTCCAGTAGTGTGCCCCTGTCGCAGTCGCTAGCCAGGCTGCTCTCGCTCCCGCACCCGCTGGCCGCCGCGACGTCTTCACTCAGGAAGCGGCCGCGACATACACCACGGATTACGTCCCAGACCGCCACCTCGCCGGCGGTGTCCACGGTGAGCGCGTGCACACGGTCGTTCAGCATCGCACAGCGCACCAGACCGCGCTCTCCGCGCACGATCTCGTCCGGGGCACGGCGCAGTGGTACCGCATCCGCCGCCACCTCACGTTCCTCAAACGCCGCGCGCGCGCGCGCGGCCGGGTGGAGCGTCTGCGTCTCCTCGCCGAGCCGTGCCTGTGAGTACAGCGTCTCGGTGCGGAAGGGGCTTGCGCTCCGCGGGGGCTGCTGCGAGCTCTGCGAGTGGAGCACGGACAGCATGGGCGGGCGGGCCATGCGCGGCACGCTCATGATCGACGCAGCGGAGTAGAGCGTGGCGATCTCGGGATCGCGCCCGCGGAGCAGCGAGCCTGGCATGCCGAAGCCGGAGAAGGCTTCGTGTGGAGACGTCAGGCGGACCAGGCTCTCGAAGGGGATGCCGTACCAGGTGTCTTCGCCTTCACGCTCATTGTCGGAGTCAGCTTCTGGGGGCGTGGGGCCGGCGGATTTGAGTGATGGAGAGGCGGATGGGGACATGGATGTGCGTGGTGCCCGACCGAGCTGCATTGGGCTAGTGCTCCTTTGAACAGGCACCGCCGGGTCGTATGGGTAGAAGTTCGAGCCTTGCCGGAGCGGCGATCGTGCGCGGGAGCGCGAGAGGTCGAGCGAGTTCCTCTTCGAGTGTGGTGAGTATTGCTCTCTGCTGAACTCTCCGGAAGTCGGCGATACGAGGGGACTCTCGAGCCCCTCGCCACTCATGCTGAGTGCAGCTGCACGGACGGCGCGTCGTGGCGGTACCTTCCAGCGCTTGACGCTGGAGCTACCAGACGCCGTCCATAGGGAGGTGTCGTCCATGGCGACGACCTTGTTGATGCCCTCCGAGACGCCCCGTTCATCCGTGTCTTGGCATAGCACGACGCATTCGCCCTCCGACACGTCCGCACAACCTTCCACGTCGACTCTGCATACCAATCCAGATCGGTCGCCGGAGTAGAATATTTCGAGTGAAGGATGTGTTGAATATAGGGACCAGACTGACTCTGTGTGGTATGTGAAGGTGTGTAGACACCGTTGTGAGGACAAGGACCAGAGTTTGATAGATGCTGATGAAAAAGAATGAGATAAGTAGAGAAGCCATGGCAGTGCTCCATACCGTCTGCTGACCCTGTGAGTATCTACCACTGATAAGTAAGACTTGCATATGCAAAAAGAAGGCTCGATACTCACATACTTGGCATCTTCTGAAATCTGGATGGCACGGATGTTATCCGTATGGCCTACCAGCTTGCCTATCCGCTTGCCGGACCGTGGGTCCCACATCCGGACAACTCTCTCGGGCGTGCCAGACACTACGACTGAGCCATACGGGTCAGTGGCGAGCGCATATATCGACGATTTGGGGCCCGACGCTTCTGGCGGGTTCAGCGTCATGAGCGGTGTAGATCCAGTCGTAGGATTGGAGCCTGCCAAGTTTAGGTCCCATAACTTGATCGTGCGGTCGAACGACCCAGACGCTACCCAATTCTGTTCTCGACTGTATGGTATGAGTACAGAACATTCGAGAGGACAAGACAGCATACCAATACGACAGGCAGCGCACGTAGTCAGCGTGCATGCCGACGGTCACGGGCTCCTCTGGCACAGAGGCGTGTGGGGACCATGCTCGCACCGTGCCGTCAGATGAGGCAGATACCACTGCGAGTGAGTGTGCTGAGCGTGTGCTGGGCTGGTGAGTCGAGGCAGGCGAACGCACGCGTCTGATTATGATTGCACAGCAGTATGTCGTTTACCCAGTCTGAGTGTACCTGGGCACACTGTCTGAACTGGGTTGAAGGAGAGTTTCCCTGGACAAAATTAGGATCCAAATGGATTTAACATCGATGGATGATGGAGAATAGTGACGCCGCAGAGTCTACTCACCTTGAGTGTATCCAGAGCGTCACCGTCCATCTCCCACTGTCCCTCAACTGGGATCTCGTCATCAGCACGAGGAGGTCGTCGGCGTGTCTTCCCAACGACCTCTCCCAGCACGTCTCCGTCGCTTCTGAGCTCCTCCCCTTCATCCGCCTCTTCTTCGATAAAGTCGTCTGCCCAATTCGTCATGACCTCCCACCGTCGTGCGCTCCTCCCCGACGTGCCGTACCTCTTCTCCCTGCGTTTCATGGGGATACCAAGGTCCCACGACATCACAAGACCGTCGCGGCCGCCGGTGTAGAGGATCCCCTCGGGTGTCGCGCGGCCTACCAACTGCGTCGATGTGTCCAGCGCGAGCGAGACGACGCCCAGGCGGTGTCGCGGGTGCTTGCCCCATTTGTTCGGTGGATCTGGTGGTGGGGGAGAGGGCTGCTCAGATGGTATAAGAAGAGGGCCGATTGCGCCGTTCCTCGGAATGCCTTGCGGAGGCAGCTGCAGGCGCGGGGCGGGGTCGGAAGGTGGGGGTATCACGTAGGAGACTCGGCGTCGCGGCGGCGCCATCACTAGGGACGTTCACCGAACTTTGTCGTCATGAAATCGAGCGCTGCCGCTGTTCGTGCGTCGCTCGTCGCTGCGCACGACGACGTCAAGACGCACCACAGGACAGATCAGGCACGCTAGTGCACTAATGGGCGCTAGATGGAGTGCCTGACCAATTCCAGTTCCTCGGTTCGGTTCAGTTTCAGCTACGGAACCCCGAGAGGACGAACCGAACCGGTGCACTCTTTTCGTCTGGTGTGCGCCCGCGGGCTTGAAAATGTTCAAGTGCGGTTGTCCAGAAAGGAGAAAAGTCCTCAATATGAGTTACGTCTACGTGTAAGTGGCAGGGCTGAGTTCTGCGATGCTCATCGAGTCTCGTTGGCACTTTAAGTTGGTTTCACTAGTTGTACCCTGTGACCGTCTCACCCTGCACCTTTTGCTGAGATATGAATGGCCACGAGGTCACCTGCATCTCTTACGCCTTCCGTCTCGAGGTGGACGCCAACCAACCGTGCGACTTCGAGCTGATGCTTACTAGTAGTACTCAAGGTAGCAGGTCTCACGCCTGACGCCTCAAAGGCTTATCAGAGCAGATATCGGCGACGGCCTCTCTTGTAAGAGACCGCTACTCACTGTCGACTTTCTTCTACGGCAATATTGGACGTCATGGAGGTTGTTGCTGCACAGACGGAGACAGCTATTCCGTTGGTTTTGGAATCCAGTACGTCCAATTCTCATCGGCCGGGATAACACCTCGACAGATATCCGTTAGCGAGACAGGCTTTTCTTCCCCTTCTCCAGGCGAAGAAGTCGGAGATCGAGAGCGTCGAACGCAAGACGTTCAAATATGGTCCCACTGACAGGCACCAAGTGCGCACGATCTCTGACGATCTCATGGATCTTCGTACTGACATGTGCACAAGCTGGACATTTACTACCCGCCAGCGGGGATCGAGCCCGCCGGTGGCAAAGCACCCATCCTTTTCTTCGTTTACGGTGGAGGTTTCGTGAATGGTGATCGCGTCTTTGCTGCCCCGTATGACCTGGTGTATCGCAATGTCGGCGCTTTCTTCGCCAAACAAGGGTAAGCCTGACAAACACCACGAGGTCCACCGTACTGATTGAGAGGGCGTCCGTTGAAGTATCATCACCGTCATCCCCGACTATCGACTCGTCCCCGAAGTGAAGTTCCCTCAGCCCGTAGAAGATGTCCGAGACGCGATTGCTTGGGTTATCCAAAACCCGGACGCCGCGTCCTCGCCCTCTGTCAAGGCCGACATCACAACGATCTTTGTCCACGGGCACTCCGCCGGTTCGAACCACACTGCAACAATGGTGTTCTACCCAGGACTGCTCCCCGCAGACATCCTCTCCCGCATCCGCGGCTTGATCCTCTCCGGAGGGGCCTACCAATATTCTGCCTCGCTCCATTCCGCCGTAGTTGATCAGTACTACGGCACCGGCCCGGATGCGCAGGAGAAGACTCCCAGGGCGCTCCTCGATCGCGTTTCCGACGAGCTCATAGCGCGCTTCCCGGACGTGTTCATGCTGGTGAGCGAGAAGGAGCCGGGAGACCTCGCTCAGGGGAACGAAACGTTCCATGGCATCCTCAGTAAGAAACTGGGGAAGGATATCAAGTTTTCTGTCATGAAAGGGCATAACCACGTCAGTCCGCATTCCTCTCTGATGACCGGACAGGGCGACGAGTGGGGTTTCGAGGTCGTAGTTTGGATCCAGAGCCTCGTCGCCTTGAATTAGTGTAACGTCATGTGTTCGCGAAGGAATCGCAGTCACTACCGTATGGGGTGTACTATATATGAATAACTCATTGTTCTCATTGCCCATGGCTTGTACTCGTCTCTCTAGGAAAGTGCCGCGAAAGGAAAGGTGATGTAAGCGAATGATCTCGTCCAACACGATAAGTAATCCGTCCACACAGGTCTCTCCACTGCTTGTCTAGCTTACACGCCCCAGCATCGGGAAACTGTGAGGTACGGTGAGATCTGAAGAGCCTTTTGAGACCTTTGCTGTATAACAAATTCTCAAGCCTTGAACATCATCGACTTAATTCCTGACGCATTCGAACCGTTGAAGGTAAGACCGTCAGTTGCCTTATGATCCCTGGACGTCAACGTCAATCGATGCGCCAGAGCATGCTCGTAAAGCTCCCAGGAACTGACCGACAGTATCGTCGGTTTTCTCAACGATGATACCTCCGCCCTGTCCCACTGCAGCCTCACGTGCCGCGCACTATTGCTGCACTCTGGATATCACCATATTTGGGGAAACTTATCAAATGGTTGTCTGTGTCCATGACGTCCATGGTGGATAATTCCGTCCTTTATCAGATTTTCCCACTTCTCGGAAGCGTGCAGGACCTGCATCTGCTGTGCAAATACGAGCCTTCAATGTTAACTTTCGGTCCCGTGCGCAGATTGTCACTCCATTCGAATCGTCTTCTGAGAGACACGACTGCATTGGCCAGCTTCCTATAAGTCTTCCGCGCCGTTCAGGATCTCAGCTTGGCTGAACTCAATAACAGAAAGGCCTCCATTGATGATCATGCGTTGCAACTAATTGCGAAGGCTCTATTGAGTTTCCGCCTGAAACGAATCCAAGTGACTGGGATGGCATGCGAAGTCATCACACGTTGCCTACGCATCCGTCCGCAATTCGAGGTGGAAGAGCTTTCTTCACTCTGGCACGCAGCGATGAGTGGAGTCTACTGGCAGAAATAATGCCGGTGTCGGCATCCGTCAAATCGCTTATTCTCAGCTCGCTCCATTTCTACCACGATGTACCTGACGGTGTCGGTGAGTCCCTCCTTCAAAAGGAATCCCTCTGCTCTAATCAGAGATTGGTCAGATATGTTACGATGGAGAGAGACTACCAAGGACTGTCCTGCCCTCTAGATATTTCGTGCCTTTTTGAAGTCCTATCATGCCGCCTTCTTCATGGAATCACTGTCTCGGATGACGCCGTCTCCTGTTAACTACATCAATCTTTTGATCGGAGTGTTTGGAGAATTCGGGGACCTCGACAGTCTAGCGGCGCTCGCAAAGCTCCTCCGAGACACAGACCGCTTTCCTGCGCTACGCGGAATAGAAATCTTCATCACGGGCAACTTCGAGCACAATGATAACTGGGCCGAAATGGAGACTATAGTCTCGGATTACTTCGAACTTCTTCAGAAGCGCGGAATCCTATGGTTTGGATGTAAGCTGAACTTTGATACGTGCAGATGTTAGATATGTTCTAGCTGATTTGGCGTTATAGATGATAAAGACGGCGCATCTGCACGTGGAACTGATTCGGAGGACAATTCTGAGTCTGAATCAGAGGGCGAGGACGACTAGGCTTATTTCGATCCTGGATCTGATTCAGACCAGGAATTAGACTAGCTTAATTTGACTCGTGTTCAGAGCTGAGTCAAACTACAATCGCTGCAAATTCTCACCAGATATTTATAATCCCCTATTTTATCTTCCGGTGTTTTGAGTGATTGATCCATAAGCCCGTCTGTATCTCCATCTTCACATTATACTAGCGGGGAGCAGACACACGCGATTCCGAATGTACATGTTGGTGATTATCGATTTATAGAGCCTTAGGACATTTTTCCTGGGATGTGTGACTTCACGAACCGCGATCAACTTGGGGGAACGACGATGACATTGGGCCATAACTGCCGGCCAGCCGGTGACGCGAGACAACGGAGCGGCCACTCATGGAATTCACACAATGTATGGCTTTCCGTAACGATTTACGGCCCTCCCAGTGTCCGTAAATTCCTAGATTCATATAACGGCCGAGATGCAGAGTGTAATTAAGACTCCGTTGATGGAGAGAGACATCCGTAAACCAGAGATTTAGCAAGGGTGGTCGGCCCCCCTTTCTAAAGCCAGATGAGCTGCAGACTGGCTGCAAGCGATCTGCAATCAGTCACCATCCCTGCTCGTGACTTACTAGCCCCGATGCATCACTGACGGGATCCTCTCATGATCCTTCCATCGCGCGGTCTCTGCTCTTTGCAGGTGGTCCAAAATCTACGGACATTTGGGTTACGGATACGGTGGGTCTGGTTCTAAATAGCTTCAAACCCCGCTCTGACGTTTAGAAACGCATCAAAAGCCGTAGAATCGTTACGGCAAGACATCTACGACATGTGCTTCGTAGAGGCCGACAGGTTTCTCAAGCTTACATTCCGCTTCTTCAAAGCTACCCAACGATGGACACTGCAGGAACGATATCGATATATGATTGGTCATGAATTTCGTGCGACAGCACACACGCCGACGAGGTTGGATTGTATACCTGTAGAACTCCGGCTTACTCTGGTTCGTATGATGTCACATCCAACACAAGGTGTGAGACGATGAACATGCTCTCGATTGTTTCAGACGGACTTATTCCTTCGCCAAGGCGGGTAACATTCAAATCAAATGTTCGTAGCTCAAATCTCAAGCCTCAATGAGCGCTGAATACAGCTGATACTGTTGTGCTAGCTGGTCCCTCAAAACCAAAATCCGTCCTTGAAATATTAGGGATATCTACCTGGGTCTATGGTAACGGATGCTGCGAATTGGCTAGACAGTGAACGCCTTGTCTTGACAGGTCCCAAATAGGTAAGTCTCCTCGATCATAAGTAACGTGACCCGGTCACGCATGTTCATGTCTGTCGCGAATGGGTCAACTGCCCCTGGCATCCCCTGTAAGTTCTCTCGGCACCGTGCTGTGTACAAGTCCCATATCCTAGCTGTTATATGCTCATCTCATGCCGTTTTCCCGCTCTCATGGCCGTAACAAGTCGCGTTCGCCTGCACCCAACTCACTGCAAATTGCATCGGCATCTCCGCGCCCGCCGGTGTTCTTGCCACCGTCTCACTATGCTGCTGCTGCGGGCATGAACTATCCACTTCCTTCGCCGATTGTGCAAGCATCAGATATTCGGCAGCCGCGTGCACCTCCGGAGGCGCGCTACGGATCGCCTTATGCTGCCTCTTCTACTACCTTGCCTCCGGCATATCCGACGGACACGCCAGTGGTAGAATCACAGTCTCAGCAGAGTTCAGGGACCAATACCCCTCATTCTAGTCGTGTGAGCCGCTTGCTCTCGCGCAGTCCGAGCAGGTCGTCCCTTGGACGTTCGGGATCGGGATCGAAGGGCGGGAGTATAAAGAAGTCGAAGGAGTGTGACGACCAGGACACGAGTCAGTGGGCCGACATTCCTCTTCTCGAGGCTCAGTTGCTGCCTTCTTTGCGGGACACCGTCGACAGGATGACGCACCCGCAGAAGCCATCCGCAGACCGTGAGGGAAACTCAGAGCTGTATAGAGATTCCTCCGTTTACTCGGGCAGAAGGCCTGATGACAACCCCTCTGGCACCTCCGCACACCTCTCACCTTATCTTATGGATCCTCCTCCGTCCGCTCAACACCATCCGGCTGTGACTTCGCCGTTAAAGACAGTCTCCACAATTCAACCCTTGATCCCGAAATCTCGACGCACCCCTCGAGTGACTAATGTTCCCCAGTTCGATTCTCTCGCTGCTGTTGCGAACACTCCCGAAACGACACCAAGGTTGACGAATACGCCCAAGCCAGCTCTGAAGTCCGTTTTACGGACCCCCACATCCTCGATACCCGTACTCCCAGCAGAGCCGTCACCGAGGCAGGAATCTAGGAGGACGTCTCGATCTGCAAAAAGTAAGATGCCGAGGCCTGTTGATACGTGGAATAGCAAAACACAGACACTCGTATCCGTACGTTAAATATTTTCTGAATGACTGTCATTCCTAACTGGAAGACACATCAGGAGTCGTATACTGCGCCGCCCACGGTACCGTCGCTTGTACCGAGAACTCGTTCCCGGACAGGAGAAGATGCGGGCGCATCGTACGATGTTGCAAAGACTCGGTTACCTGTGTCAAAATCTCAACATAAGGCTAGATCGAATCCCGCGACTCCGCAGAGCGTATATGTATCCCCTATGGTCAGGTCCCATCTCCCGCGAGTACGACAGGCGGTAAACTCGGACACTGAAAGCACCTCGGAGATCGAGCGACGGCTAGGTAACAGGGCCCCACCGAGCCATCTAGTTGTCACGAACGGTGCGGTCCCGAGTCCCTCTGGTAGCGACGAAAGCCCAAGGATGAATGGAAGAAGCGATGGTCAGCCAATAATGAAGTCACGACGAGCGGTGACGGGTACAGGTATTCCTACTCTGAACGGTTCGAGACGCGATGTTGGACCGCCGTCCAACCAATACCAACATCGATCAAGAGTCGAGGAGAAGAGACCCATTGGACTTGGCATAGCGATGGTACTCGGAGCGGAGCAGCCTCATTGGAAGCACATTCCTGCTCGTGAACATGAGTACTCGGACTCGGAGCACAGTTCAAGCGTCCTGGATGAGTATATCTCAGAACACGAGCGGTACCACGAAGAGGATGCAGAAACGTCTATCACTAGCGGCGGTTCAGAACGATCGCGCAGAGCGGATCCATACCGCTCATCATCCGAACAGAATCATATCAAGGAGCGCTCCAGATGGGCGGCTGACCGCGAGCGTGGATCAGACTTCTCGTCCCATCACGATCCATATTCTAGGGTGCACAGGCAAAGTCTGGTAAGCCAGAATGACAGCCAGGGCGAAGACGTACTGTCAAGCGGTGGTTCCGAAGAGTTCGATGGCGCGGAGGCAAATCATGCAAATACCTCCAGTAGCCGTGCATCAGCTGGTCATGGACCACGTCGTCGCGAATACGCAAGGGCAGACGATGATGAATCCGTGTACTCCAACGACGCAGATGATTATCGGGAGCAACCTCAGCCTAGGCGGAAAGGCAGTAGGGCATCGGCATCGGTATTGTCTCCCGAAAGCCGACATGCGCAAGCTCCAGGGATGCCTCTAGCATCCACGCTTCGACAAGCACTTGACCCTAAGTCACGCACCCGAGACGATCCCCAAGGACGGCGCGTGACTACCAAGTCCAACAAGAGCAACCGTCGATCAGTATCCGTATCGCCATCTGGAGTAACGTCGCGAGAAGTCTATATGGCGCCGTCAACATGTCCTGTCCCACAGCAAGACACGGCGCCTGAGGAGATCCGTAGGCATCGGAGCGATGAAGGACGGAGACAGTCGGGCAAGAAGCACAGAATGAGCGCAAGCGTCGACGATCTACGCGGTAAGAATGGCAGCTCTGCGAAAAGTCCGCGACCCGAACAGCCACCGAATCGAAGTGTACACTGGGCCACCGAGGATAAGTCGGATGCACAGCTCTTTCAGCAAGATCCGCGGGGCGCGAACGGACAAGATACTCATATCAGCCAGGAAGACGGAGCAGAGCGGGAGCGCCAAGCGTTCGGTATCCCTGCGTCGCTCTCGTACGAAGGTCATTCTGGGTCTGAAGAAGTAAACTTGAGCAAGACACTACCTCAGAGCGACAGCGAATACTCGGTGGATGAAACTGTTACGCGTCCCGACAGCAGGCTCTCGAGTGCGAACAACGACAAGTGGCAAGAAACCGCAACTTCTGGGAGTTTCAGCAAGGGCGCACAGGCGCTGCTCGAGAAGCTGACCATTCGACGACGATCAGGGAGTCGTTCTCAGCCAAAAGAGCCACCGAAGAAACCGAAGGATCAGGTCGCGAATGATGCCCCCAAGCCACGAGAAGGCCAGAACCGCCGCGAAGGTCGCGAGGAGCATGCCAAAGCCAGAAGAGAAGAACCGGATGTTGTAGTGAGCCCGCCGTCTGCGTACGAAAGCGGTAGCACGCAAGAGCCTCCAAGACCACCGCCCCCATCGGCCACCGGCTCCTGGCGTGAGACACTCCGCTCCTCTACGTACAAGGCGCTATTGTCGCACCACGGGCCGACTGAGATGCAGCGCCAAGAAATTATCTATGAGCTGGTGACCTCTGAGCAGGTGTACGTCCAGTGTCTCGACTCGATCGTCCAGACGTATGTCCTGCCGCTCCGCAGTCGCGACAGCAAGTCCTGGCTGCCCGGCGTGCCTCCGGAAATCTCGCGCCTCTTCGACTGGCTGGAGGATATCGTCGTCTTGCATGAGGAAATGCTGCATACGGTGCGCGGGACGGCTCTCGTTTGGGAGCGCGGCGGCGTAGTGGAGCGGATAGCTGAGCCGCTGCGGCATTTCGTACCGCGGTTGGAGGTGTACCAGCCGTACGCGGTCCGCGTGGATGAAGTCAAAGAGCTTGTGGAAAGCTGCGGTCGTGACGGGGGCGATCAGTTCGGGGAGTATATTAGGATGAGAGAGCGCGGTTCAGAACGGCAAGGCGACAGCCTCGTGCATCTGCTAGACGAGCCCATCACGAGGCTGACTTACTACCGGGAGTTGTTCAAGGTGCGTGTACGATGGTGGTACCTTGTGGGTCGAATTCACCGGCTTCCTCGCAGCGACTTCTGGAGTGCACACCGAGGCAGCATTGCGATCACTTGTCCGCCTTGTCCCTGCTCCATTCCACGAAGACGATGATGCGCGTCATGGAGGAGGTCATCATCCGGGAAAGCGAATACGACTTTGTGAAGTACGTTGCAACCAGGATTGAAGGGCTTCCGACATCTGTTGCCTTGGCTAGGCGAGAGCGAAGGCTGTTGCATCACGGTCAGCTGTCGTGCTCGATACGTCTCGACGAAACCCTCTCGTTGCCAGGGAACCCAACACGCAAGGTCGACGCTCCAGATCGATTCCTGTCCCCCGCGACACGGTCCGGTTGGGTACAAGGATCAGCGTCGAAGGGCAGCATAGGTGCAACGAGAGGGCGTGCAGACTCTGCTGCGAAGGCATTTGTGCCCATCACTCCTGATGACCGCGAATCGCTTCACTACGGAAAAAGGAACGAGGAGCTGGTCGAGATATTCGTGTTTACAGATCTCGTCGTCTTGGCGTCTCCGACGGCTCCAACCGGGAGGCAGAGAAGAGAGGAAGATGAGGATCATTGGTGTCTGCGAGCAGACGTGGGGTTGTCCAGGATCCTCCGTGTCGAAGAGGATAGTGCAGGTATGGGTCTCCTCTTCGCGCGTCTCAGCTCTCTGAAACCATTGTAGACAGAGGCCCCGCGGTTTCCCTCGATCTTCTTCCCATGGGTCTTGATTCTCTGGGAACCGGCGTCATTTCAGAGGAGGTAACGGCGGTCGAAGTCATTCTCGTGCTGCCCACAATGGAAGACCCCGTCAGAGCACTCTGGCTATCAGCGCTCCGCAAGTGTCACCGACATACCTTATCGACATTGTCCTTCCCGTCTCGTGGTGGAAGCCACATCGCGCATGTCCCTAGCAACGACCTGCAGCTTGACACACGCCAATCGCTTACTGCAATCCTAGCCTCTGGTCTCCCGCTTCCGAAGAGTCCGTCCATGCAGTTCGATGAGCTCTCGAGTGGCTTGCGCGGAGATCCGGTGGAGCAGGAAAGAGAAGAGCGCGGGTGGTGGTCGCTGCGCTTCCAGCAGGTCCTGCGAGAGCTACAGAGGAGAGATGCCGCCCTTCTTCAGTCCTGACCTGACGAGCCACAGCAGCGATGGATATTGTAAAATTGACCTTACCATAGATGATTTGCATACCTCAAATGTACCGTTTTGCACCTATGTAGCGATAGTAGCGTGTCCCTGAGTTCCTCACTACGTCATATGTAAGATGACCAGATGTCTTTGCGAAACTTCATGTCTTCCAAGCTTCAGCGTTGGAGCCTTGAGGTGTCGCAATCATATTGTGTGGCCAGAAGCGAGTTGGACTTTGGCAATGTGCTGGTATGAAGCAACTGCTCAGAACCTTAGAAGGTTTCATGGCTCAAAATCGCAGGCGCTTGCGAGGCGGATCGTGCGAACACTGCCTAAATAGTGGCAGGACTGGTCTACTGCGTTCTACCTACTCCAATATTGCATTGTGCTCGAGGCACCTTTTTGAGTCTCCTCCTGCGAGTATTTTCACTTCACGGTGCACGTCCTTTCGCGCAAAGCAAGGGAGAGTGGGAAAGCTCCTCGCTCGGGAAGTAGGATTGGTGACGGGCGCCAAAGCCCCCGGAGTGCGTGAGAAAAACATGAATCGTGTCATACGATGCATTGTCGCTATCGCTGTTTCTTGAGGGACCCTATGTCGAGTAATACCCTATAGAGCTTGGTTTTTCCCTTTGCACAGTCTCCTTTACTCACGACAAAAATTGACGAATTCCCCGGAAACGACCTCTCCTCTCCGACTGCTATTCACGCCCGACGACCTCGCCCGCGCCTCCATCGACCCACTCTCAGATTTTTCTGCAGTCGAGAGCCTCTAGACGCCGCCTGGACCGCCGTTCGACAGCATATAGACCGTCCAGCTCGCTACGGGCGCAGTTGGAACTAAAACAGTCGCCAGCACATCAGCCTACCGCCCACCATGTCTACCAGCGCAGACGGCTACTCGCTATCCTACGACGTCCTAATCGTCGGCGCCGGAATTGCGGGATCAGCTCTCGCACATGCACTCTCGACCTTGCCGCCGCGCCCCAAACCTCTACGCATCTGCGTGCTCGAGCGGTCACTAGCGGAACCCGACCGCATCGTCGGCGAGCTGCTGCAGCCCGGAGGCGTCAACGCGCTGCGCGCACTGGGCCTAGAGTGGTGTCTGGAGGGGATAGACGCGATACCCGTGCACGGATACTGCTGTGTGCTCCGCGGGAAGCCCGTGCACATACCTTATCCTGGCGCCGCAGAGGGACGCTCGTTCCACCATGGGCGCTTCGTGCAGCGGCTTCGGGAGGCGGCGCTGGCGGCGAAGGGCGTGGAGGTCGTGGAGGCGACCGCGACGGAGCTGATCGAGTGCCCGCTGACGGGGCGGGTGCTCGGGGTGCGCGCGGTGAGGAAGCCAACGGGTGCGTCTCTGGGTGCAGAGGACGCGGAGGGCGTCGCGACATTGGGCGAGGAGAAGGGGAAGGCTGCAGAGCCCGTGAAGGAGGCGTTCTACGCGGATCTGACCGTGCTCGCAGACGGGTGCTTCTCCAACTTCCGCAACGCTGTCTTTGCAGAGCGACCGCGGCCAGACACGCGCAGTCACTTCGTGGGCGCGGTCCTCGAGGATGCGAAGCTGCCGATCCCGCAGCATGGCACGGTCGCGCTGGTGGAAGGTTCCGGGCCCGTGTTATTGTACCAGATCGGGGAGCACGACACGCGCATGTTGGTTGATGTCAAGGCACCGCTTCCCTCGGATCTGAAGGTATGTGGTAAGGTGCCGGAGGCTTCGCCGACTCATTGTGGGCCTACAGTCGCACATCCTGACAAACATCCTCCCACAACTCCCGCCTGCGCTGCACAAGCCTATCGAGGACTCCCTCTCTCGGGATCGCCTGCGCCGCATGCCCAACTCATTTCTGCCTCCTGCCCCACAGCACGCTTCCCGGACACGACAAGGAGCGCTACTTCTTGGCGACGCGTGGAACATGCGGCATCCCCTGACGGGCGGCGGCATGACGGTCGCGCTTTCGGATGTGGTCCTGCTGCGCAAGCTCTTAAGCGAGCTGCGAGAGTCGGATCCCGACGCGCTGGTGCGCGGAGAGGACACGCTAAAGCGCCGCTGGTTCTGGGAGCGCAAGGGCCTTGCCGCCATGGTCAACATCTTGAGTGTTGCACTGTACGCCCTCTTTGGCGCGGACGGTATGTTCTCGGTGCTTATTTACCGCTACCTGGCAGTACTGATTGATATTTTGCGCTTGCAGGCGAGGAGCTTGAGGTCCTCCGGACCGGATGCTTCAAGTACTTCGAGCTCGGAGGAGAGTGCGTCAACGGCCCTGTTTCTCTGCTTGCTGGGTAAGTCTTCGGCGTGCACCGGATTAATGATTACTGTGCTCAATTTATGATATGCAGCATCGCTCCCTCGCCTGTACTGCTCTTCCGTCATTTCTTCACTGTCGCATTATACTCTATCTGGGTGCTCTTCACGCACCCGCGGCCCCAGGCGCGAGCCAAAACCACGAAGTTGACCAATGGCGCAGCCAATGGACATACCAATGGCCACGCAAACGGCTATGCTAACGGGCATCCGCCAAATGGCGACGACGAAGTCAAAGACGTTGTGTACGCACGACCGAGCATCACCGAGTATCCGGCCCTCATGCTGCTTAGCGTGCGAGTGGTAAGCAACTTCGATCAAATCTCCTAATGCTGTTTCTCACTGCCCAATATCATTGTGCGATAGTTCTGGACAGCGTGTGTTGTGTTCCTGCCACTTTTATGGACGGAAATACGATGGTGGTAGTCCGCAACGATTGCTATTCAGCTAGGTACGCTAAGAGGACCCCGTGGTACTTACAGTAGAAGCTATTAGGCATAATAGACTTAATATACCCCATCTCCTTCTTATCTCCATTGGGCTGCTCGACCGCGTCCCGCCCTGTCACCGCCGATCCGGTCTGCCACCGACGCGACGGACCACCCAGCCGAAAAAGGCAACCTGGAAGAGGCCGTTGTAAATAAGACCAAACTCGTTCGCCACGCGGAGGACGTGGCGCGGGCTCGACTGATTGCACTTCACTTTCGCCCGCCATCGCCCAAAGCAGAGCACAAGCATACATCACAATTGCAACAAACTTCCTTGACGCGTTAAATAGTTGTTATCATACGCCTGCCAGGAAGAAGTGTACTGTATGATGTTGCAGTACCGCATCAGCACGCAGAACTGGGATGCTGATTACGCTGTAGGTTCGTATACTCCTCAAGCAACAGTACACATATCTAGACAATGAATTTGCAAGCCTGGAAACTCGTACAACAGCATCTCGCGCTCCGGTCTACGCCACAGCTACACGACTCGCCGTTGGAATCTACCGTCTCCTCTTCTTCCTCATGGACCCTTCCTGCTCTTCTGCAAGCCTCTTGGGCGCTCTAATCTCTCTTCGGGGACGCAAACGGTATGTCCCTTTTGGTTCCATAGTCTGCTGCGCAGAAGGCGGAGGAAGAGCTGTCGTGACTGACGCCCCTTCGGCGTGCCGTTTTAATCTGACGGCGACGTCTTCCACATCCTCATGCCTGACTACCTCATCGTCTTCTCGCGTCCTCTTGCGTCTAGTGACTGTGCCGGCTGTCCGGTCATTGGCACCCGTCTGTCTTGTCCTGGCATCACCGGTAACGGCAGGTCCCACAGGGCCTCGTAGGGTCAGCAAAGTGTGCACGAGCGCGGATGTCTGAGGGTCTGTCGCCGCTTCGCCATGTTGTGGTGATTCGGCCTTTGTGTCGGTGTCCTCAGTTCTGGCCACCACGTCGTCTTCTCGTGCTTTCCCCTTTCTTTTGTTGGCGGCACCAATGTCGTTTGCGCCCGAGCCGGCGTCTGCGTCTTCCCACTCCGGCCCATCTATAGTAGAATGTCCAGTCGAGAGTCGCGGGGTCAGCAGACCACTGATGAATGCGGAATCCAGCGCAGCCGTCTCTATGCCAAGAGCGGAATCCACATCTCCCGGCTCTGGAGCACTTGTGGCGGCACGTTCGACCAAGACTCGCGGGGTCAGGAAACTGCGTACGAGCGCGGAAGCCGGTGGAACTGTCGCTCGGACCGCCTCCCAATCGATCTCGCAGGGAGCCACGCTTGTAGAGCCTGAGGCTACGGCATCGCCGTCCGGTGTTTGAGATGGATCTGACGCCACGGGACTGTGCTGTGGCGACGGAGCGGACATGTGAACTGGAGATTGGGGTGCAGTCTGCGAGTCGAGCGTGGGCTGTGGTGGTGAGGCAGACGCAGGGTTGGAACTAGGTGTGGCCTGTGCGGGAGTTGGTGCCAAGGCCCTCGTCGTTGTGGCCCTCTTCATTCCGCGAGTGAGGCGGGGGCCCTCCATAGGTGTCACCGTGGGCATCAACGTATGGACCAGGCCAGGTCATGCTGAGTCCAGC
>KV722503.1:0-63534 GCA_001687445.1 Obba rivulosa
TTCCCCCCAGTCTGGACGCGGTTGATATCCCCACTGTTCAAGATCTGGTCGAATTTGCGCAAGTTCCGGATGCCATTTATCTCATCGACCCTTCTATTCGCCCTCCCACTCGCCGTGAGATTCGGGATGGAATGCTAGTGGCAGGCGTGATCTTTCTGGTATTTGTAGTCCTGTTTGAGTTCCTCCGCCGTCTTGTAATATAGCCATCTGCCACATTTCTTCTGTGGTTGCAATTACAGTTGGCTGCTAGCTGCCCGAACTTACTTGATGGTTTGATCATGTCATGTGCCAAACACTTTTGGCGCGTGACAGCGCGAGAGATGAATTCTGAGCAGCTTCGAACATTGTTTGATAGCGCTGATCACCTGTCTCTTTGTGAATGCATCGAGCTTTGTTGACGAGTAAAATAGGGCTGCGCTACATTTGCATTAGAGTGATCTGGCTGAAAGAAATAACCGCTTACGCATATGTTTCAGGAAGGCTGAAGTAGGCGACAATGGACAAAAAGCCTGCCTATGACACGCTGTATGAGGCATAACGTCGAGAAACAATTGAAAGTGACCAACGGAGATTGTGAGCACCCAGAAAAGCCAACGCCAGGAGATTCCTGAGACAGAGATGTAGCCCCCAACCAGCGGCCCACTGTTAGAAGCCCTAAGTTTGGTTGTGTAACATACGAGTGAAAATGAGATTGACTCACAGTGCAGGGCCCATGAATGGTGCAACAACAAAGAGCGCATTCGCTTTGCCTCTGATTTTTGCGTCCCAACTAACGGTAGACCCGTTGCGAGACTGTGGTGACGGACAGGGGAAGGATGAACTTACATGTCTGCGATTAGCGCTCTACGTCGAATTGTCCATGTCAGTCCCTGCCATATCACTAAGCGGAGAGACGGACCCGCTATTAGTGAATGGGGCAGCTGCGAACATCCCGCCCAACAGCCGGAAGACGATAATGGATGCCCGGTTATGTGATAGAGCACATCCAAGTTGAAAGCACTAATGACAGGTGAGGGTTCACAACCCAGTACATGAAAGTCGTGCTCACCGTGTACATGGGCAGTGTGATTATGAATATAGGACGCCTCCCATACTGGTTCCGAGAGAACGTCAACAAGGACTGAATAGGCTGTTGTTCAAAAACACATACTTGCTCCGATAACGGGCCCCAGAGCAGAGGTCCAACACAGTAACCCGCAACAAACAGAGCAATTGTGAGCGTGACAAGTTCTTGAGAGAGGCCAAATTGCACTATGAGATTTGTGGCGATGCCAGATGGTGCGGAGGATGCAAACGCCCTGTATAATCCAGCGGTACTAACATGAGGCAACAGATCGTTTCGTCGTACAAGCAACAACGTACGCGTTAAACGCAAGCAAGCTGGCTACAAAAGTCATGTACCATCTCTTGGTTTTGGACCAGTTCTGAGATGTGAGTTTCATTGGAATGGCACCGCGATAAGAAGAGGGAACAGTACAGACCTTGGGATTCTCGGTGTCTCCGGAGTCGAAGTCGACGAGGAATGTGCTTGAGTTATCCCCAAGGGAGGCTTTGTCGCCTTTAAGGATATCCTGTTGGAATGCTACTGCTTCTTGCTTCGACATGCTTGGCGATGGTAGTTGTAGATAGGTCTTGGGGACAGGGGCGACCTTTTCGACGGGCTGCAGGTTGGTCAGAGATACAGTGCGCAGGTGAACCGTAAGAGGAAGAAAGAGGTACGAGGTAGAGATGGTCATGAGAGCTACTTACAATAGACGATAAAGAAAGAGAAAATAGAACAGAATGTTGATGCACAACTACTGAATGAATCAATATACAGGAAATAGCCTCTCTATGTCCGGGAGTCAGGCCTTGTGCCGCGATTGGTTACCAGTTAGCACTGGGCGCACGGTCGTGAATGGGTTTCATCCTGATACGAGTTGCAATATGCGTAATGTCACATCATCCTTGAAGCGGATGCTGAGCGGCCATCCAGAATGGCATGAGGCTGCGTGTTGCAGAAGAAGCCATGTGAGTTTCATCCTTGGATCTCGGCTGTCAATCTTTCGTAACAGGGGCTTTAACATGCATGGAATTGGAACAAACGTCGGAGATTTAGAGTGCCTGGACCTCTGGGTCAGTATGTAGGGACATCCCGCCATATGATCATCATCATGAGACCGGGAGACAAGATGCAACCAGGTGCATGGATCTAATGGAAACCGAAAGAATGGACGGCGGCCCTCGGTGTTTGCGCCATTCTGGTTTGTGTAAGTCGAATCCGGCTAGAAAGAGATTTCCACTCCGCCGATCAGAATCGACATACCAAGGCGAAACCCTGGTCTCACTTCCGTTACAATCGTTTTCATATCGATAGGCACTCCCTAAAAATATATATATATAGACGGATCATAAATATTCATCTCCGCCCCCGTGCCAAGAATCTGAGATCCGAATCGGTGATCTCTCTTGGTAGGGTTGCACGGCATATACGAGGAGGTAAGAACTTAGCAGATGTAGATACCTTATGAAGTAATGGCACTTGAAGTGTCTGGCAGATGCAAAATTTGCGTCCGCCACCTTGCTATGCAATAATGTCAGCACTACGATTCGAGAACGCAAGACAAGCAGAGGCATCTAGAATCATAAAAATGGGTTATTGCTGGATAAGTTACATTTCTCTCGCGTTACATAGCCCCGGAGATGAGCAGTCACTGAGAATACTGTGATTCAACTGAAGTACAAGCTACTACACCCAGTCTGCTTTGATCAAGTCTGCCGCTCGCTCCGCGACAGCATACACACAGGCCTGTAGGTGTGCAGCTGGTATAAAGGGCTGAAACGACAGGATTAGCTCATCTCTTGTACCTTCGTTGCACCTGGTACTTACGAAAACCGAGGCATCTACCACTCGCAATCCCGAGGTACCCTTAACGTGTAGGCTTGGTGTCAGCACTCCACTCCTGCTTGACGCCGATGACATGCGCGCCGAACCAACTGGATGGAATTCCGTGGATGTAAAGTTACACGCGTAATCCATAAGCTTTGCAGTTGTCGTTGCAGCAGCGAGACTTGAAGTAGGTTCAATAACGAATCCTCTCCACGACGTTGCGTTCAACATCCGCATCCCCGTCTTGATAGCTTGCACCATTATTTCTATGTCTGTCTCATCGGAAAGCAATCCTGGATCGATAACTGGATCGTCGAAAGGATCGCTACTCGAGAGAGTTACGGAGCCCCCTAGAGATCAAGAATACGACAGTCGTCAGTGAGGAGAAAAGAAGAAGAAAATCATTACTTACTAGAGAACGGAGAGGAAACAACACTAACGATCGTTAAGAAGTTCCCTGTAGCTGGGATTGGTTCTACAAACGACGCAAATCCGTCCTGTCCGCGCCGTTACCCTTGTCAAAGATACGAAGTACGAGAATAAAGGCATAAGGATCACTCACAACAGGCAAAAGCTCAATCTGCGCAGCGGTGGGCCCTGCGGACGCATCCTCCATTTGAGCGTCATCTTGCGGGAGCCTTAGCCATGCAATCTGGTTCGTTCCAGGGTCCAAAAGTCGGCCCATGCCTGTTACCTCCCATTCCTGCAAGAGTTCGGTGGCGAGCGTCGTATTCCGTGCAATGGAGTCGGACGTATTTGTGGAATTTACGAGCCAGTGATTTGCGAGAAAGGGGTGGTCTGTGAGATGCTGTCCAACGTCGTCAAGCTCTACAAGCATCTCAATGCCCACTGTGCGAAGAAGAGTCTCATTCCCGATACCGCTCAACTGTAGCAGTTGCGGAGTATTGACGGCACCAGCACATAGAATTACCTCCCTTTTGGCGGAGACCGTGAAGCGTGCATCTTGGAACCAAACGTCTCAATATGCTGAGCAACTCTAAAGAAATGCTGAGTACTCACTTGTCGAAGATTGGGCCATCTCTACGATGTCAAAATGAGGCATGCCATCAACGGTCTTTGACGAGACAAGTTTCGTAACCTGTGTCGTAATGAGCACGTCCAGATTTGTTCGGTTGAGAGCTGGTTCAAGGTATGCAGTAGCGGAGCTGCTTCTTCGACTGTCTGTGGTGACAGAAAGTTGCGCCCACGCTGAAGTGAAGTTGTACAGGTAAAGAAGTGTTCTGTATAGATGAGTACATACCGATGCCTAAAGGATATCCCGAGTTCATATCCGGATTGAATGGAAATTCCCCGGGAAATTGCTGTGTGGTGTTGAGAACCCGTTGATCTATTTCCGTTGGAAAGCCAGGTAAACTGATTTGTACAGGGCCTATATGACCATGTAGAAATGGAATAATCTCGCCAGATGTGTTATAATGATCTGGAGGTTGCACGAGGTGCTCGGTCTTGTACGGACGTCAGAATCACCATGGGTCTGCATCGCCGTGATAGCCAACTCACCTTTTTTATGTAAGGAAGCATTTGATCCCAAGACCATCCAATATCGCCTGTAACATTCGCCATACGATCCCAATCATCTCTAGAGGCTCGCGTCCAAATCTGAAAATCTATATCCATCTTCCATTATTCGCAATATGACAAGAGTGCCCTGAGCCACGCACTGATAGTGCTAGAGCCCCCTAGAACACGACCTCTTGGGTACGGAATTGCTCTACCGTTCAGTCCTTCTTGAGCGGTTGTTGTGTAATTCCAAGTGAGGGAAGTGTTTGGGGAAAAAGTGGTAGACAAAATGGGACCTCATCAGCGATGACATCGGTATTTCTGCGCACAAATGTTTCAATCGTCCCGTACATAGAACACATCTGTCACATTGGAAAATACGGAAACTGACGAGATACCGGCTTCGATTACCAGGACAGTGAATGAACTCTCTTCTGTGAGCCTGTTTGCGATGACGTTACCAGCTGTCCCAGCTAGTTTAAGGTCAGGTGGTGACATATAATATACGCACTAACTCCGTGCTCACCTCCGACGACGATAAAGTCGTACTCAGTCGTTGCTAGTTGGCCAGGATTTGTATAGAGTCCGGACCTGGCTGGTTGGGTACACAACAAAATTCCGAGGAGGCTCGTGATGAGGGATAGAAGCAACATGCCGGCTTCTGCTGGGTGAGGCGCAGGATTGGGAGATGCCTATACTTAAGATATGAACTATAGATACTATAAGCGCCCGTTTGAGGCTACCCCGCAAATAGAGGCAGAGTATGTGCATATGGAACCAAGGACTCCCTTTCGAGAGACCCAACTGGACACCAACGGCCACAGTTGCACCATACGATCTTGAATCAGTCGAGTGTCTTCTCGGACTTCGCGCCAACCTGGTGCCTGTGCCCCTGGCAGTCGTGGATGTTCATGATTCTCGGTAGAAAGAGGGTAGTACAAAACAGGCACTCAGGGAGGTTATGCCGAATGGGTCTCTACTGTCAGAGTCTGTGAAGAGACGGGCGAACTCAAATTCCAGCGAGACATCACTAAACGTTCCTGAGCGCTTGAACTTTGAAGTTCTCTCTCCCACCCCCTGGCCATGCCCTCCTCTCAACTGCACCACTCATCCCACACTGTCTCACTCGGCCTTCGCAATCTGCAGCTCGTCACGCCCATAGACCTCGCTGCCGTCGCCGTGTACGCCTCGCACCTCTTTGTGCTCCCGCAGGCAGACAAGGATGTGCTACGCATGGCCCGCTCCCCGCGCTTCTTCGGCTTCTCTCGTGTCAGCGCCGAGCTTACCAAGGATGACACTGATCAGCGCGAGCACTTCGACTTTGGCACGCTGTACGCCTCCCCCGCCTGCGCCCCCGACATGCGCGACGCAGAGGAGCTGTACCACCGCCAGTGGGGCCCCGTGCAGGTGCGTCGCCCACTCCTCACAGTTCACACCAGTCACAGACACTGAGCGGCGCACAGTGGCCTGTGGAGGACGTGCTGCCCACGTTCGAGCGATACCTTCTGCAGGTCGAAGCCCTCAGCTTCGAATGTGTCGACCTCGCCAAGGCGCCCGGCCTCATGCCCGGCATGCTCATCCAGTGCTTCCAGGACCCCTCCCCCTCCCCGCCCGACTCCTCCTCGCCCGACTCCGTGCCCAAGGTGCGTGCGGCTGCAGCACCGCGCAAAGGTGCTCAAGTACCCGCTGCATGCGCCGGGCGAAAGCGACCAGGGCATTGGGCCGCGCTTCGACGGGGGCTTTCTAACATTCGTGTGTGCGCCTGCTTGCTCGCACCGCCCTAGCTGACCCGGTGGCGGTGTACTGCGCAGCTACTACAAGCATCCCCGCACACGGGACTGCAAGTGCAGAACCTCTTCGGAGTGTGGATCGACATGCCGCCCATCCCCGCACCTTCATTGCGAACATCGGCAAAGGTCCGTCCCTGTCCTGCCCCATACCCACTGCACGCATGCTGATGCTGACCTGCGCCGCAGTTCTTGAGACCGTCATGCAGAGCCTCGTGCACGCGACGTTGCACCAGGCCATTCTTCCACAACGTCGTGTAGGACGTGCGTGTCGGCGATGTCCGACTCGAGGGTATGTCCCTCCCTCGCTCCCTCATTTCCGGCCGTGCTCGCAGCTGACGTCGGTGATGCTGGTGCTGTCAGCCCCTGAGGAGATGCTCAGGCTCAAGAACGAGCACGGTATGCTTGCCACAACAGACTGCGTGTCTCCCGTCGAGTTACAATCCGTTGCATGCTAAGTCTTGCATGCTGGTCGCAACTATGAACAACACCGAATACAGCGAGCTACCCTCCGGGCTCGTGAACTTCATCGGACATGTCAAGTGAGTCCCCTGTTTGTTCAGCCTGTACGACTGACTGAACCTGTCCCACAGGAGCCACCCCGATGTCGCAGAGGAGCATTACACCGACCTCTTTAAGCAGTCCCTCCCAGACGGCATGCTGCTCCAGGGCTGCGCATACTTAGCAGGACACCAGATGTGGCGCAGTCGTACACACTGTTGTCAGATTCTGCGGAATGGCCTCAGTACTGCTCAAGTGACTGGTATATGTAATTTATTACCAAATCAATATATTTTTATTGTTTTCACTACTCATACAAATATGCATGCAACTCGGTAAGAATGATTTTTAAAAAAGCTGGAAAAGATGCGAGACAACCTAGAAAAGCTCTCACAACTTCACATGAAGAGAATTATGTGCCGAAACGAGAAGCAAACAACTCGTCCGACAACTTACAAAACTGTTTTACAACTTCGAGAAAACCGGGCGGACGACGTTGCATGAGTTTTCGAAGTTTTCTAAGTTGTCAGTACTTGAGAAAGTCCGAAAACCGCCCGAAAACTCTCGCAAACTCCCGAAAACTAAATGTGAGAATCTCCTGATGGCCACCTGTTGCTGCTGCTTTCATATCTATGGGCCCAATCCTTAAAAAACTATATAAATAGCCCAGTTGTGCGGATTCAAGCCCTCCGGAAGCGGCCATCAATTCGGTCAGGGCGCGTGGCTTCGGGCAGCGAGAGTTTTTGGCCAAGGAGCAGGCTTCAGCAAGAACATGTGCCTGTCCAACCGAGAGTCTGACTGTATGTGTTTTGAGATGAGATGTACGGCCTATCGATATGAATACAAAACTGCTGTACGGCTTCCTTTCTGCAGCGCAGGCTTGAACGGTGTTTTATATCTACGCCTGCTGTGCTCGTATAGCTAGCGTGCCTGCGATGTGACTGCTATGACTACTTGGCTACAGCGTGTCAATCCAAGATTGCAATCGTTCAAGCGGCATGTTCCAATTACCCACCTCGCTTAGACTGTTGATGGCTACTGCTGGTTCGTGCACACAGCAGATCTCGCCTTGTTAACATCACCTGGCTTGTGGAGCTGGCGCACCCAGATTGCTCACAGACAGAGACCGCATAAATTTATGCATAGTAGGGATCAAAGGATCTTGTTCTCGGTTTCAACCGTTCCACGAAGTGCCCAACTACACCGTCCACTTGAACAATCAGTTAGATCATACTACTCGTACTCGCCGCCCGTGATTCAATAAGTCTCGGTTTAGCATTTGAGCGCGGGGTAATGAGGCATTTGTATGGCTCAGGGCAGCTAAACGGTTATCAGGAAAGTAGAGCATGAGTCGGTGCTCAGACACAAGACTGTTTAACAACATACTGCACGGGATGTTGTGTGAATTCTTGTTTTATCTCGCCATTTTCTGGAAGCAGGATATCAAACACAGACAGCAAAGTGGCAACGAGTATGAAGACAGAGTTCTCAGCTAAGTATCACCCGGGACATATTCTACAAAAGGCAAAAAATAATGTTGTAACCTCTGAGCACGATAATGATGTACACACCTTCGTCCAAAACCAAACGCCCATGTCATTGGGTCAACGGGAGTATGGTTGGTGTCAATGTAGCGCTCAGGAAGGAATGCATCTTGATCATATTTGAGATCCGGCTCATGTGCAATTGCCCTTCACAGTACGTTAGTATCGACGGAGACAATGCCTTTATTGATGAAGTACCCACTAGATGTTTGGAATGAGAATGGTACCTTTGGGAATATAATGCCCATCATAAAAGTCATCCTCTGCAAGACGCCGCGGAAGACCTGATCATTCTCCATCGTTCAGCGAGCTGTCCATATGTAGGACGGGGGCCATTTACCCATCGGTGATGCTGGTTGCCATCTCATTGTTTCTAGGACTATAGCATTGACATAAGGCAGAACCTGGCGATCTTGAAGAGTAGGAAGTCGACCATCACCAATTACGGCGTCAATTTCTGCTTGTCCCCGCTTTTGCTTGTCTGGGTTGAAAGCCATAGCCATGATGAAGGACAAAACCGTAGCTGAAGTCTGCTAGAGTAGTCAACAGCTGCCAATACAGCCTCAATTGGACTGGCGATAGGAATATTACCGATTTGAACCCGGCTTGATTGTGATGCAGTCTGTCAGTGATGTCATAATGCTTGTGACACCATCTGACGCACCTCCGGTCAAGGCACTTCCTACCCATAGTAGCCGCCTTTCGAGATCTGGGATATTTGCTGGAGACGAGAGCCAATAATGCATGAGAGACGGTAATCCAGTGCCAGATTCCTGTGAAATCGGTTATCTGAAGGGTGTGTGTTGTGTATACAAGGTAGCTCTTACCATATCACATTTCACATGTTCGAAAGGCTTTATCGTGAAGGCCTCATACAACTCCTTTCCTTTCCGTGCATCACGCCGGAAGGGAACCCACGACGGTGAATGCTTCACTATCTCACAGTAGTAAATAATCGAAGAGATCATTTCAGCACTTCCGACTGATTTGCTTACAGAATGGAAGAAAATCGCATATATAGTTTCCGAGCGCAGTGGCTCTCGCCGCATATTTAAGAAACCGGTCTCCAATCTTGATATACTAGGCGAGAACGATAAGATGAAGACAATTGAAGCATATCCAAACTGACCTCTGTTTGGGCTTGTGAGGCTGTGATTCCATATGTGACGGCCATGATAATTCTTGCGGCACTCCTGATAATGAACCGTATTGGGACTTGAGCATTAGTCTCAGAGGAGACTCCCTGGACTCACATTCTCACAAGCGGGAAAAAATTCTCTGGGTTGTTCAGTAAACTCTTGCACAGTAACACAGCAATGTCCTCTTGCATGTTATGGTATTGTTTCACTTGAGTGGAGCTAAGAGCTGCGTGGGCAAGCTTGCGATGCATGCGCCATTCTTCTCCGTAAGGAAGGAAGAGCATACTCTGTTAGGTTCGTACCATTAAGAGACGTAGAAGAGGCTCCGGTATTATCCCAGAGAGTTACATACTTCGTTCAATCTCATCAGTTCCCCGCCAACAACGGAAATAGGCCGGTGTGAATAGATGTGACCGCGCTTGTCAAACAAGTCGTTGATGGCCTGTAAAGAATTCAGCACCAGGACCCTATGGCCGAGACCATGAAACATGACAAGGCCGCCTATATTTGGTTCAGGCATTTGCTAAAAGTCCGGGATAATAGACATACTGTAATGCTCCCTGTAACGGGCTAACGCACGAGGTGCTTCGTGCTGAATAATCTCGAGTATATTGCCAACGACTGGCCATCCCGTTGGTCCATCCGGGAGAGATAGCCCCTTTGATGCTTTAGTGAAGCGGGAGAGTCTAAGTACAATGACGGCGAGCGCAAGAGGTGCGAGAGCGAATTGTACAGTCCAGAACATTGTAACTACATAGGAACGAAGTGCGTCCATGATGTTGAAGTTTGCAACAAGCAGGACACCGATTAGCTGGTCAATTTATACAAATCCAATTGACGTTGCAATACGGCCAACACTATGCCCCCATGAGGTAGCGTTTGCGGAGCTCAGGATTGAGCCTACCCATGATATTCATCAAGCTTCGCAGAATCATGATACATGCAAGAATACCATCTCACGATAAATCCCCATACGTACATCCCAGTGGCCCACGGTCGCCTCACTAAGCAGCATAACTATTTTGGAAATATGATTTACAACAAACTGAAGTCACACGCGTACCTTGAGAGTGTGGCTTGTCTTTGAGGAGGAATGTGATAATCATATGCAGCCATGATACAGCGGTGAAAGAGCGTCTGCTGAAATTCAGCGTGGGAGCCGTAATCTGGAGTTCGCCGATATTTCTCTCGCGCATTGGCGCAGGAAAGGCTGCGACAGCGGGCGGCAAGACGTCAAAGGCTCAGAAAGCACGCCAAGCAAACGCGACATTTTTCTGATGGCCTAGCGGCTGCATCATATCATCATGGCTGAGCGCACAGTTGCCAGTCAAACTTAGGCGGTGCTCATATGGTACCATTCGCTCTGATATCAACAGGAAGCACGCGCCCAAGTACCATGACTGGTCTAGAAGTTTTCTTCACTCGATGTCATGTCGGACTCGAACACTGCGATCACATGTGCTAGCATGCAGTGCCCCAAAGTTTGGCTCTTCCGTGCCTCTCTGAAATGCGATGACTCGCACAAACAATCATTGGCGAGCCATCGTGTCAGCAGAGAAGGACACTTCATCAAGCTGTCAGATCTACTGGTGTTGTCCGCAACCTCTGGCATTTGACACTTCGATTCATGAATCTGATTCCTTGATGTCGAAAGCTGGGCAGGCTGCGATAACAGATACTGGTTTTTTCGAAGGGCTTTCCTGTACGTTTTAATTTGAAATCAATGGTGCTGATGTCGTTAACTGAATAAGGGACTTTTGGAGGTTCTACCTGCCAATTGAACGATAGGGGTGTCTTCCCGCAGACTCAAGTTATCGGAATGAGATAGCACTGCAGTGCGAAAAGCGTCAATGTTTACCACCTTCATGTATGTTATGCATCATGATAGCAGCTCCCAGCAATAGTCAATTCTGGCTTGACGCAATCTCATACCAAGAATTATCCATACTCTGCTCCAAGCTCTTATCCTAATCAAGATGTGAGTACCAAACCGTGCTCGATGATGCTAAGTTCCCGCATAGCTACCTACACAGATTTGTCTACAAGGGGCATGCCGGAGCCTATTGGCTCTGAATCAATCATGTCCGCAAGAACCTTTCATCGACATCCGCAAAAAAACCGGATATCAGCATACCCTGAGAAGGCAAGAACATCGCCGCGATTGAATGTGCATCCATATACCATCAGCATCTATCCGGCATCCATTTGTCCCTTATCCTGCAAGATAGGGGGGATGGCGGCCGCGATACCCATCCAACATGCGGGTTGTCTCATGCGTAACACGAAGAACCCAAGGGATAACGTGTGTCCGGGATGTTCAAGAAGTAGTGGGAAAACCCGGCAAATGGACTGCATTCAACTGATTCATCATCAACATCCAACAATGAAATGTACAACCAGTACCTGGTCTGTATCAGAAATCCGAATCGGAGCGTACCTAGCTGACTCTCCATCTGTCTTTGCGACATCAGATGCTAAAGCCATCTAAGGAATGCATATTCGCACACCGCAATGTCCAAAACCGAACGTCCAGCGGATTTGTTGCGCATGGGCACCGTTATGCTAACAGAACTGGCTACACGGTATACAAGTGCTTTCCTGACGCAGTTGATGAACATATTAGGGACTGCTGAAGATTCTAGGGCGCATCAGGAAAATGTCGGATTTGCTTTCGCCACTTTCAGGCGCTTTCTCGCCTTTGCTGTGTGCGAAAGGCTGCGTCAGTGGGCTGCAGGACATGAAAGGCCCAGGAAGCACGTCAGGCCAACACGACATTTTCCGGATGCATCTATCTCAGAAGGTCCTGCTCAATGTCGGGATAATACTCAAGTGCTACTCAAGCGTGAAGTCGTGACTCGCCAGTGTCACTAGAGAGAACATACACAGTTTGCGTGAGATGCGTAAGATGTGGCGGCTCCGATGCTTCTTAACAACCTCCATACGGATATGTCTAGCTTTCCTTATTGTAGGAGCCTGTGTAGACATTACGTTCTATATGGGCCGCTGTTGTGACGGGGAATCAATGATCGGGGATTTATTTTGTGTTCTTTTCACAGGATTGTATTGACCTGTCATCTCATCGAATCATCATCGGATCTAGAAAGGCTCTAGTAGTAGTCGTCGTCGTCATATCACTCATCAGGAGAATATCACTTTGACTTTGACACCTTTTGCGCTGCTTTCAGGCGCTTCTGCGGCTTGGGCACGCAAGGCCGCCACAGCCGCCGAGAAGCCCTAAAAGGGTCGAAAAGCGCACTAAGCCAATACGATATTCTCCTGATGCTAACTACCCGTGGTCACCCGTCGACGAACATGGTATGCCCTTGACCGTCGGCGTGCTTGACTGATGCTTGAGACTTGAGCTCAGATCTAGCCACTCTTAAAATAACTTATGCGGTATTAGGCCGACTGAAGCAAACAGTGAGCTTGTTGCGGAAGCTCTGCTGCTCAAACAATGGTTAGGCGCTCGCCGTTCAGCTATCACGCATGACTTACCTTGAAATTATCACACTAACGTGACCAAAGATGTGTACGGTAGTTGTATACAGATTGTACTTTATGGCAAGAACACACACACGACATATGATGAACGCCACATTTGGGCTTCCTACCCAAACAATAATAGGTGGGCTGGAAGATGAACGAACACGAAGCCCTCTATTATTTGGTTTCCAATCTGTGTATAAAAGCTGGATCATTCCTCTGCACGTCACTCAGTAAATTTCTGGGTCAGCTGCCAGTGCGTCTTTCATCCTGTTGGCTTCAACATGTTCTTGTCATCTGGCAACAAGCCTCTGCAATGGCTCTATATACTTGTCCTGTTCACCAAGTCGGATTTCAAGACAACTATCATCCCCATTGTAAGTTGCCTCCGCTATCTTAATGTGCTTTCATTCATATATCTCTAGACATTCTTCACCGCTGCGGCCTCACCGAATCCGACGCTATGTCATGTGCTTCAGGCCGCATTCTGGACGTGGCTTCAGGTCCTCCAATTCGACTTGGCCAATCAGACCATGAGACCGGAAGAAGACGAGTATAACAAGAGGGATCGACCTCTACCGTCCGGACGTTTGACGTTGGCGACGGCCTGCAAACTCCGATGGATACTCGTGCCGATTTGCTGGGCGTGGTCGGCTTCATATAGCAAGGAGGCTTTATATGCCAGTGTAGCGGCCTCTGCACTCACAGTTATCTACAACGAGTGCGCCACCCATTCAGGCCATTGGACCGTGCGCAATCTGGTAAATGCTGCGGGTTATGCATCGTTTGAGGTCGGTGCAACGGTTGTCGCCAGTTCGTGATGTGTTACCTCTCTCTATAGGTAGAAAGGCTGAGCCTATATATAGCTCCGGGAAATCAACACTTAGATCGCATCTCCATCCTTTCGGTCTGCATCAGTGCCAGCATTTATGCTACGACGATCCAGACACAGGATTTCAAGGACATACACGGTGATCGCTTGATTGGACGGCGCACCTTACCTATCATCCACCCCGCTTTAGCTCGCTACACGGTCATTGCTGGGTTACTGTTGTGGTCAATAGTCCTGACATACGTGTGGGACTTAGAACAGAGCGTACAGGTGGTTCTTTTTGTGCTCTCATTCTTTATATCATATCGTTTTGTGACATTCAAAGATGTCGCTGCGGACCAAGTGTCGTTCTATTGGTATAATGTGAGTCGCACTAGCACATCCATACACACAATTTGCTAATGGATCATTAGGTCTGGCTTTCTGTTGCACATGCGTTGCCCGGCTACTATCGTTACCTTGCAGTATAGGGCACGACAATCTGGATGTCGGACATTTCAGTACTGTCAATTGAGGCATCAGTGCGCTCGTAGAATTTATTCAGTTTAGCGGCCAAAGTGCTTTGATGCTTGTTACGATGTATCTTAGGGTGAATCTTGTTGGATTGTCAGCACCAGAACTGCCATTTGTTTCATCCGGAAAAATTAACTTTAAATTTTGAGCTTTTTGATGCCTTCGCGCCACTTTTAGGCGCTTCCTCAGCTTTTAGGGGCGCGAAAGCCGCCGAAAAGCCCCAAAAGGCTCGAAAAGCACAATAAGCCAAACTGGTGTTCTCCTGATAACTTCTCCTTCACAAGCTCTAGTTGACATTGCATATCAATTCTATGTCAATAGGCGTGGACCTTTAGGTAGAGGCCATTAAGCCTGGGATGATTCCGTTTTGTCTGTCTCAACTATATATCTGATTTCCTAGCTCCTTGGTAAAGACATAATGAGATCCTGAGTCATAACCGAGTTCGACACATCGCAGCACTTTGAGCCAGTACAGTAAATAAGGGTGGCAATTAGTTTCTAACTACGGCGGACGAAGTTTTGCTCAGTATCAGACTGTATACTGAGAGAATTAGACGCGGGACAAATCTCAGTCCATCTCCTATTGCTGCGCTCTCTCATAAACAAGCTTTGCCTTCGCGGCTGAACGGGGTACAATTACGCATTTGAAAGGCTTAGGGCAGCTAGAAAATAAGATGATCCGATGTCAATTCCAAGCATAAGATGATTTACACGACGTCATTAACATCGCCAACGCACCGAACGAGGTGTTGAGTAAAATCTTGCACCAATTTGCCGTCCAGCGGTGGAAAGACATCGAACGCGCAGAGAATTGTTGCGATGTGAATGAAGACAGAATTCTCTCCCATGTGTCTTCCTGGGCATATGCTCATTATAATGTTAGCTGAGAGGCAATAAGTTCCATATTGATCGCTTTGTCTTTACCGTCTACCGAATCCAAATGCCCATAACATTGGATCGACGACATTCTCCGTATCATCGATGAACCGTTCAGAAATAAATGCGTCGGGGTGGTATTTACCGTTCTTGTTGTGTCCAATTGCCCTGTATCAACATCAATGCAATTGAAGAACGAACAAGGAGCGTTGATATCTGACCAAATGTTCGGGATGAGAATAGTGTTCTTTGGAATGTAGAACGTTCCATAAGTATCGTCTTTAGCTGCGAGTCGCGGAAGCCCTGAAACTACTTTAATGAGTGTCTATATGTGATTAGTGACAACATACCCAGAGGAACTGCCAGTTGCCACCTCATGGTCTCCTTGACCACCGCTCTTACATAGGGGAGGCGGTGACAATCTTGAATCATTGGCAGCCGGTCTCCGCCAATGATAGAGTCAATCTCCTGTTGTGCCAGCTTTTGCTTTTCGGGGTTAAGAGCCATTGCCAAGATAAACGATAATACGGTGGCGTAAGTCTATCCGAGTTGTAAGTAATTAGCATCCGTCCTCATGCTGCACGAGATTTCTACTACCGTCTCAGCTCCAGCTACGGGACATTTCAGACTAGAGTTATACATACGGTAATCAAAACATACCTCCGAACAATGACCCTCCCACCCACACGATTCGTCTCTCGAGGTCCACCATGTCCTCCGTCGAGGATAACAGCAACTCTCTCGTGAGAGATGGCAACGCAACTCCGGTGTCCTAACGTACAAATATGGTAAGCTTGAACGCCTTCTTGTGAATAACCTCTTACTAGGTCTCGTTTAACATGGTCAAAGGGCTTGGTCAAGAACTCCATAATTAACGCGCGTCCCTCTCGAGCTTCACGCTGGAAGTGCACCCATGACAGGGCGTATTTGACTAATTTGTGACACGTTCATGAGCATGAAACAACTTGAGGTATCCGTCAACTCACGGAAAGGCAGGAAGTCGCATATGTAATTCCCAGGTATGACTGCCTTGGTCGCCACTTCTAGGAACCGTTCTCCGGTGGCGATGTACTGAGAGAGAGATGTGAATAGAAGTTCGCAGGACGTCCACGTCAGTACCTTTTCCTGTGCTTCGGACACCGGCATGCCGTATGTGATCGCAATGATTGTTCTCCCTGCACTCCTGCGTGTTGAATGCTAGAGTACGGACGCGAAGCGTCCCGTCAGTCCGAGCGTAGTGCATCGAGGACTATATTATATACCTAGAGTACGGACGCGAAGCGTCCTACAATATTGTAAGTATATGGAATGTACTGTAGGTAGATTCGGAGCTTACCCGTCAGTCTGAGCGTAGTGCGTCGAGGACTGAGGGGAAAGCGTAGCTACGTGGCGTTGAATATGGACGCGCGTGAGATTATGTAAGCGTGGTAGAAGGTATAGTACGAGTATAGTAATGGCTATGCTACGAGTGAACGGCTTACTGCAAATGCTTCAACACTGCGATGTCTCAGCGCAGTCTCTGAATGCGTATAGCGGAATCTTACACCCGAACATGAGAGTAAAAGTCGTGTGGTGTGTCTACCAGGGCCTTTGCAAATAATGCTGCGATATCTTCCTGTAAAGTATGGTACCCCTTTACTTGAGCGGGGTTCAGTGCGGCATGTGCAAGTTTGCGATGGGCACGCCACTCTGGTCCATATGGCATAAAAATCATGCTCTGCTCAAGAGATAGTTTGGACATGAGTTCCATGATGTATTGCAGCCTAGATAGCGCGACGCACCTCATTCAGGTGCATCAATTCACCACCAACAACGGATGCCGGTCGGTGGAAATAGTTGCTAGCTCGCCTATCAAACAATTCATTGATCGCCTCCAATATGTTGAGCACCAGGACCTTGTTTCCGAGACCCATGAACATGACAACATCACCTGGTACGGTTTTGATTTATGCGGCAGAAATTATTGACTCGAGGGTTACTCACTATACTGATTCTTATAGCGTGATATTACACGGGGAGCCTCTTCTTGAGCTAGCTCTAGAATACTCCCGACTATGGGCTTTCCATATGGCCCGGGAGGAAAAGAAAGGCCCTGTGGAGGTATGGTGCATCTGCGATGTTCGAGGAAGAACACAATAGTGATGAAGATGATAATATACAGCCCCACGTCCAAAGCACCTGCTACCTGAGGAAAATTGACTTCATACATGATACAGCGGGTGCGAGATGATGAGTACAGATGGGATTGTCGGATGTCCTATCCTAGTTTAACTCAATTTATATCGCTTCCTAACAGAACGGTGTAGCGTACTCAGTAAACTTGGTTTGATTAGTTCCACCGGCACTGGGCGTGACGGCAGGATGAGAGAGGCACGGCCCGTCATTGTTGCAGCACGACGTGCATAGATAATAGGCGACGGCTCTGCCAAAATTGAACAGTCGACGTATTCGAACAACGTTTCGACGGAATGTCCAACTTGAGCATAAGATGTCACTATGGTTGTGACTGCCGAAAGTGGGGTTCGAGAAGCAGTCGATAATTAAACCAATGGCCCCGAGATAGGTGTCTGTCATCACCACGTCACTGGATAGAGGGCGTCTAGCATTCGGCAGAACCCGATTAATCATCTTCGTTGCACAACAGTGGCACTCAGGACGGCGCAGATACCATCACCCTTGAGCCATATCAGACGAGACAGTCCTTCGCAGAATGGTGGTTCTAAGCCATTTCAGTATCTCAACAATCTACTAGATGTTGCACTGTTGACTGCATATAGGCTTCAGATTCCGCATGCCAGCGTCGGTAGTTTCATCACACTGCGTCCATCACAGCTGACACTCGGTCCATCCCCAAGCCGGAAAATGTGATACAGTAGCCCGGGACGGGCAGTATGCTTTCTGACAGCGGCCTTTGCGTACATGTTCTGCAATTGACACTTCAATAGGATTGTAGCCATCGAGAAGCGCGGAGTCACGGCGTCACACCAACTCAGAGACAACATTGCCCACATCTCCATAATTTGTTTGGGTATCCAAAACAGTGGCAAGGCCCCCTTGCGTGAGAATTTCTATTTGGAATATCTATCTTCATTCTATCAATCATCTCATAGATGTGCTCTCTGCTATCCCGAGACCGTATTTGTCTGCTTCCGCCAGCTCAATACGAACACCGGGCGCCGAAGATATCTCATGTATGTTCCTATTCGCAGTATGCATCAGACACTCATGTAAGATGATCACGGCAACAATACCATAGCGCTGCGCTGGTTTGATGCTGATGTCCTGCCACGAAACCGACTCTATATTAGATGCTCATCCTAATGCAAGTTTTAGTCCGCTCAAAGCATGCATCACGTATGTCTTCTGTACCGAGGTTGTTCCAGTCTGCCCAAGTCGGCGAGCTCAGCCTTTCCCATCGTGTCGTCCTCGCGCCTCTTACTCGCATCCGCGCGAGTCGGGCGCACGTTATCCGTGAATTTGCAGCAGACTATTATGCACAACGTGCCAGCACCGCAGGTACCCTCCTTGTTTCAGAAGGCACCATTATTTCTCCTGAGGCTGGGGGCTATCCCAATCTTCCTGGTATCTAGAATGGTGAGCAGGTTACTGCATGGAAACATGTAAGTAGAAGTCGGCGAGAGCCAATAGACACGGTCCTTAACTGACTTTTGGATCTCATTATATTCAGGTAACCGACGCTGTTCACGCTAAAGGTTCCTACATATTCCTTCAACTGTGGGCGCTTGGACGTGCGGCTCTGCCGCAGGCGCTTGAGGCGGAAGGATTCCACTCGTCATACATTTCGGCTTCAGACATCAGGCTCTCTACGTCATCCTGCGCTCCGCGTCCAGTGACCGTCCCTGGTGAGGGTTTTTCGGTCGCACCCTGCTGACAATTCGCTTACTGTGGGCACAGAGATTAAGTCCTATGTCAAGAAATATGCGATTGCTGCACACACAGCAGTGCACGATGCTGGATTTGATGGAGTAGAATTGCATGGAGCAAATGGATACCTGGTCGATCAATTTATTCAAGACGTGTCCAACAAGCGCACTGACGATTACGGAGGTTCTGTTGAGAAGAGGTGCAATTTCGCTCTTGAGATCATAGAAGAAGTTGTCAAAGCTGTTGGGGCGACAAAGGCGGCGATACGACTCAGCCCCTGGGGCGACCATAACGGTAGGACTTCCCTCTTAAGCCAGCATTCTTTTACGTTGATTATTACTCGTTGCATAGACATGCACATGGATAACCCTGTTCCCACTTTCTCGTATCTCGTGAAGGAATTGCTCAAGAGATTCCCAGACCTCGCCTACATCCACGTTGTTGAGCCTCGTGCTTCCGGAGATGGAGACCGGGATATGCATCGTGAGGAGGTTGGTCAGATTTTAACTTCATATTCCTTTTGTCCGGCAAGCTGACACTTCTCCTTTGTAGTCTAATGATTTTATTCGCAATATCTGGGCACCTCGCCCCCTCATAAGCACAGGAGGATACACTCGCGAACTTGCTCTCAAGCATGCAGAACAAACGGACGATCTCATAGGGTTCGGCAGGCCGTTCATTTCCAATGTAATTTGACGTCGGTTTCGGTGGTAACTGACAGATGCTAACAGCGTCATCTCCAGCCTGACCTGGCACGTCGTCTGCGTGATAATATCCCGCTCGCCAAATGGGACCGCAGCACCTTTTACATCCCAGAGGACCCATTTGGATATGTTGACTATCCGTTTGCAGATTGAATGGTGAGGGTAGCTCTACATCACAGAGCCATATTCGGGATCACTTTTGATACATCAGGAACTATACGCAGACTACTGTCGTCCGCATGTACATAGATAGGTTTACGTAGGATGTGGAGTCCAAGCTTGGTCTGTGTCGAATGTCAGGCGCTTTCCTCATCACCGCCTTAAACCACTTGAGTTCAGCTACCGTGCTAATGGACGGCAGAGAGATGTTCATACTAGTCTCAGCCCGAGCCTATCAGCAAAAGGGCGCTACCTATACATAGCGCGACCATTGTATGCAAGCGCTTGCCCGATAAGGTAGGGTCTGCATAGCCAGGTATAGCGCTGCATATGCCAGGCCGCTCGGCGGCGCGCTGCAGTCCACCGCCTCCCGGGTGACCGTATGCATTCGTTTGCATACTGTGGTCCGACGCGGCCATTTGTATGCATGGGCGGACATAGGTATACAGTCGCATGTAAATAAGGTCTCGCTCTCTTCAATCCGCACTACACCTGCGCGGTGCTCGGCGGATCTCGCGCCCACAAAATACATTTATTTTGCCGCACGAATAACATGCGAAAGCCATGAGAAAATTTATTAAAATGATAATGGATCGCATTGCAACACAAAGAATGGGGACTTAGGAATTCATGAGTTGTATGCGGTCAGCTGACTGACACGTCGTGGTGCAATATTCAAGCTCCGCCAGACGCACGCTCAGGAGACGAGTCGCACAGGCTACTTTCTTTGTCTCCGCCCCCACTTCTCTTATTGTAGATAGTCCTATTTCCTGTAAATATCACCATGCAGAGCAACTCTCAACGCAAACAATTCAACGCTCTGAAGAAAAAGAAGCACCCTCAAGGCCAAAAGCAGCCCAGCGCTTCCGAGTCAAGGCCCGCAAAACGCGCTCAGGTACGCGACGAGCATCTGGATGAGACGATCTCGCAAGATCTTGCGTCCATTGAGTGACGAGAGCGCTCGAGAGCGAGACAGTAGGAGACGGGTTTGCTGACGTTTTTCAACGAGCCCTGAGGGAGCATAGAGAACAGCAAACACGACAAGTTGATGGATGCTCTCGATGGGGCCAATCCGAAGAAGAAACTAAAGTAACGTTTATTTGTGTTCTAAGGATGTTTATTTATATGATATTCGGGCAGTGATAAGTCGCCCCTGAGCACATATCACAAGACAGGGCGACACCTGCAACACCACCTAGGGACGAACATCTATACCATGCCAGTGCTCCGTCTGGGACCTCGCCTGGAGGCCCTTCAAAACAAGGTTCGCATGTTGGATGCACAGAGTCGGGAATTTCCGCTCAGCATGTATGTCTATCTCTCGAATCATGGTGAGAACGGTGCCAGCTGAAGGATGTATGTGCATATATACATCAGCCAGCTGGATGTATGCACATATAACGAGCGTGCTGATAGATGTGTGCACATGGAACGAGTTGTTCCCTGAATGGAACCCATGCATGGACTGATCTATTTGGTTTCGCCGGTCTTCCACCTCGTGAGCATCTCCTACACCTCGCGCGCACATTTAACCCCTGTGCGCACTTCTGCTACCTCGCACGCATATCTGACACCCCGTGGGTGCCTCATACACCTCGTGCACATCTCCATTCTTCATGACGACCCCGCAGGGTGATCCGGACAGCCCCAACTCTGCACACACATCCGCTGTCCTGTGCGCACGTCCAGCGGCTGCCGCGTGCACGGTGCACCAGTCCTCCGTACTCGGCATCCTCACGCCTGCCCGACAGGCGCGAGGTCCCCATGCCAGCCATTCTTGTCCCTGATGCTCTCACGCCTGCCATCCTCACATCTATGCCGACGCCCTCATGCTTAGCGCACCGCGTACATGCCGCAACGCACCTGGTCGACATCCTCGTGCCCGCCGTCCTGGTCCCCTCAGCCCTCGTGCTTGGTCTCCTAGCGCCCGGAGCTGCTAGTTCAGGTTCAGAATGGGTTCGGACTGGATTCAGGACCTTTCTACGCCCTTTGAATCCTGGACCGAACCCGGTAGCCTTTGGGGTAGACCGAGCTTGGACCTGGAGCGAACTGATGGTTCGTTCCAAAGGTTCAGGACAGAGCTTCGGCCATACTAGATGCTCTCTCTCGCTAGACTCTGGGTTCTGGCGACTTGCTAAGCTCCCGGTTACTGTGTTCTTCGTCATTGCTGTATGCAACATTCCCTCTGCGACGTTTCTCGCTGGGGCATCTGTGCTGTACTCATGCTATGGGACTCGTATGTTTCGTTCTGTTTCACTTTCTCAACTCTCGTGGCGCGGCGCTTTGTTACTACGGCGCCTGACGTTCGGTTCTTGTGCATTACTCGTGGTATAGAATAGCCGTGTATAGCATAGAATGCGTTTTAATACAAGGGATTTTGGTATTATTACATGGGATTGCGAGTGATATATACAGGAATCTTAATGAAATACCGGGGCATGCATGCCGACAGCCTGGGATTGCAAATACAATGCCCGGGAAGGCATATGCCGCCCAGGCATGCATACACCGTCTGCGCGGGTAGGGATTGCATATCCGGCCCGATCTGCAATCCCTACCGTGCGCTGGAAACTCCGCCATGCACTGGAAACCCAGCCGCGCACGGCAAGGCTATACCGGGTTTCCAGTGCACTTCAATAATATGGATATAATCGGACGCACCGATACAGAGGAATACAATCCGGCTACCCGCGCATGCGGGGATTGCAGTGCAGGTGAGGTTTGGATGGCCATGGACGGCCATGGATAGCGTCGGACACTTTTGCTGATGAAGAACATGTCAAAATTTGCCACAGATGGTTGATACAACAGGGGCTATCTGCGGAATCTGCCAGAACCGACCACTACTACGTTGACGAGTACTCTGGCTACAGCGCGTCGGAGAACACGACTTGAAGATGCTCTGTATCTGGGCACGAAACACCACTAATCGTCCAGATTGAACTCGGAATCAGTCAGAATACGATACCTTGAGCCGAAGCCTTGCATGAACTCTCGGATAACCTCAAAGTATGGACATCCCCTCTGCAGAAATGAGGTGTCTTGGCCAGATTGCTCCTGCTGGAGACGAGAAGCGGACTGCTGACTTGGTTTTCCCAGCTCCAGTCCTTCGCCGCCAGAATCTGCGAGTCTCCACACTTGCATATAATACGCCCGCGTCGGACCGTCTCATTCTAAACGTAAATAACAGCGGACATGGGTACCTTGACGAACCTCCACTATCTGTGTTTGCATGTCCTTTCGATCGCTGACGAAGCGCCTCTCATCCTCCTCGTCCTCGCAGGACTGGAAGAACTCGAACCCTCAAGTGAACTGTGGTTCGTAGTAGCCGTAGATCTCACTGTCGGCAGGTGGGGGCGCTCCCACTCTCATCTCGCCTGTAAGATCACAACTGTTAACCACTGGCAGCATAGGCAAAACCAAGTTCATACTTTTAGAGAGAGCGTGAGGCAACATCATCGATAATGTCTCGGCGGGATCGTCGGAGACGCTGAGACGTGGCATCAACTCATTACCAGCACGAACACTAGTAGAGGGAATGTAAGGTTTGGACCGTCATCAAACGTCCAGATAGCCTACACAATTTTACCCACTTGACCCTGTAGCAGGTGACACAGAAAAGGACACTCAATGAATAGCTGACATTCCTCGCGCTACTAACCTCACGCCTGTAGAACACGAATTAGTTTTGACGAATGGCTCTGTGTGAACCGTACGCACCATACATAAACAATCGAAGACAACAGCGGCGCACCGCGGCTCGCACACCGATAGTGGACGGGGGGAAGTCCCGGAAGATTTCGTAGGTAGGCTAGGGCAGCTCGCCAGATCATCCGAGCGTGTCGAGACATCAAGTTAAGTCTTAAATTCTTCGAGGCACGCAAAAGATTGATGAGGTCTAAAGGATATAACCATGAGGCGACCTGCAACTGTGTCAGGCGGGTATATGAGTATCTCAGCCAAGTGCACCCCGAAAAAGACATACAAAGGCATATACATCAATCTTTCATGTTATCCAGCTGATCGATTGCGCCTGGCGTTTCCTGCGTGCGATATATGCGCGATCTTTCGCTGATTTGAGGTGGCCGATAAGATTGCACAGCGATCTCCATCCGTAGTCGAGAGGGAGAGTCGCCGATTCTCCGCGCCGGGAAAGATCCTGAAACGCAGGGAGTGCAGACAAATCGATGAGGTTGGGCAGCAGTTCTTTCGTCTCCAAGCGTGCCCATGTCTGCCGGAGATGACTGTAGCACTCATGGATCTCCCGACATCTGAGGATGGCGTCCAGGTGTTCGTCATCGATGCTACGGCGTTGTCGGAGGCGGAGGCGGCAGTCCCCTTCGTATGGTTGGACCCATGCATGCACTTCAAAGCACAGTAGTACACACGAGATCCCACTTGTATTGCAGCTTGTATGATGCCACTTCACACTATGTGGCGTTCCCTTCGATGACTTCGAGAAAGTCCGTCTGAGATACGGGCTCCCAGGTGTCGCTATGGCGGGAAAGCTCGTGGAATGTAGGGTGAGCAGATGGGCCGGCAGGGGTAGGCATCAGGTCCTTCGGCTATGTCCTTCCGTATTTGCAGCAGCTGGCTGTAGTAGTCAGGGATCTCCCGATATCTGTCGTCCATGCGGGGCTCGAGCTACACATGGATGGCTCCCTTCGCCTTCTCGATCAGCTGGTCCAGCTTGGATTCGGCCATAGCGCAGACTACGACGCATACAATGAGCTTTTCGGCATGTAACTCGCGCACGCCTGCGCACTAGAGTCACTAAATATGTGATGAAATAAGTTGCGGGAGTACGCACCATGCAAGCCCGGTCGAAGTCAAGCTCAGAATAGAGCGGCTCGCTTATATCCAGCGAGCAAGGATAAAGTCCTGGAATGTTCTGCAGAGCAGCTTGCCAAGCCGCTACAGCTCGCTTTGACATCATGAGCTCACGTAGACCTCGCGATTCCCTCACCAAATGTAGGACATCGATCGGTTGAAAGGCAATCTGCCTCAATATGAGAACAAATTGCGTTTTCAAAGAAAGCTACATACCTCGAGGACGACATCTGCGGGCATGTCCATCAGGATGCCTAACCGACCGGCATGTCCATCAGGATGCCTAACCGACCGGCACGCCCATTGAGCCTTATCGTCGACCGGGAGTTGGTAATTATCGTCGTCCAACGTCCCGAGAACGCCAGGAGATGGATGGATGCATCGTGTCTGGAGTCATGATCTGCAGCATGACAGGTAGATATTTCTTAGGGTCAACAAAACAGGAGTGTACTCTTATCTTGGTCGTCGAAAACTCACAAGACAACCGCTAATGTGCAAGTCCTCCTACGTCGCCAACTCTGGTTCGTACCGAATTTCAAAAGGACTCCGTCGACTGAAGTGCTCCGGACCGAGTATCGAAAGGAGCGAGCGCATCATGGGGTCGACGATAGAAGATAGGCAAGTTCAGGTCCTCGTCTTGAGCAGAAAAGAGCAGCATTCGTAAATTATCAGCTGAATGTGGAGAAGGGGACATGAGACGACCGGAGGAAGGGAGATGTGCACCGCGGACCATATTATCGGGGCATTGGGCTTGCGAATGTGCGGTAAGTGTGTAGGCCCTGCTCGCAGATATCACCCGGTACATTGATAAAGGCTATCCTACCTGAATCCCTCAGTCAATGTGAACTGCACTTTTCTGGGCTCAGCCCAGCATCTCGGACGATGAAGGGCCCTTTGCGGATCGGTTTAAAACAGTTAAAAACCCACTTAGAAACACCACCCGAAGAGGAGTAGTTAATAACTCCGGTTAGAGATTCTGTCAAGTTTTTCACGATACCGTAGTATAGGACAGCGTTGAATCCCGAGCCACACAGAAGCTCAGAGGTGTGGGGCCGATAGCTCAAAATAGAGGTCCTAAATCAGACACCGAGTAGGAGGAGAAGAGGGCTCGAAGGCAAGGAACACAGAATTGGGGGGGGGGGCGCAGCGCCGTGGCCCCCTCGATCCCACCCAGTGCTCACCCTTACCACGGGGGTGTCTCAAGCTCAGATTGCACTGTCCACGTCACCGATGCTCCTCCTTGGACCGCACGACGTCGCAAGCACGAGCGATCGCATGCAGGAAGTCCTGAAGCTACGAATATGGGTGTATTGCGAGACGTTGTGTTGCGTTATCGCCGCTCACGATGACACGGCGCGCGAACGGCGGGTGTGTCTATACCCACCAGACGACTCTTCTAGCCCATCATTCCGGTCTTCTCTGATCTGATTATATCAGTAGTCACGCTTTCCGCGCTCGTTGTTTCCGCGCAGAGCTTCTTGGAACTTCTCGGCTCTGCTCGAGCTCGCGGTAGTCGGTAGCAGGCGATCGAACGGCAATTTGCGGCGCTCGCGATCGTGTCGCATGTGCGCACGCGGTTTAGGATCTAGAGCCGAGATTCTCAGAGATCCAAGGCCTCCAGTCGTGTGACCAGATCAGTGGAAGTCTCGCCAAACAGACGTGTTTGAGAGGAGCAGGCGAAGGCAAGTAGGCTAACCCCAGCCGGCCCGTACCGACTGCTGCTGTCCCGAGGCCCGCTGAGTGCGATAGCCACCCACTGGTATGGGCCCGTTGCCAAGGCAATTAAGACTTTTCCAGCTAAGAAAGGATGTTCCCTGAGGTTTTTTCACATCAGTAAAACGTATGTCATTCCATGACATAACAGCCACTGTACGCTTACCACTGTTTCATACCATCCGGGTACGGTGCGTAGCCCCAGCCTCCGGAGGGGGATGCCTTGGACAGTGAGCGGGCGGCGGCGAGGATTGATATCTGGCAAATTGATACCCTAATGGTATATATTGTGAGAGAACCGTAGGCCAATCAATATGAAAAGCAGTGATCTATGCCATTCTATTCCCGAGTGAAATCATTCGGGTGCGTTCTGAAGACTACCGCCCATCCAATTATTCCACCACTATTTTGACTTGCTTGCCATCATCTGCGTCGACGAACTCTCTCGTAGTAATGACGCCGTTGACTTCCCGCTGATGTTCCGCCGCAACAGGATTCACATCAGTTATCCATTTCCACGCGTTCTCGCGCACGAAGTCGGCGTATTCCCACAAATCGGGGCGTAGATCGCGCAGATCGCCCGCCCATATGTACGTCTGTGCTTCGACGGACGGTGGGAGCTCGTCCAGCGGTGGGAGTGGCGGTGGTTCGAGGGGAATGTCAGCATCGGAAGAAGATGAAAGCGGCTTCAAAGATCCGAGCGGGTGTACTGGAATCTTCTCGAGCTTGTATTCCTGAGAATGTGGCGTCGTTTCAGTAGGATGTTTGTGTACAGAGCTTGATACGTACATTGCCCTCAAATTGATCGAGTAGCGCCATATCGGCGTCGGTCAAGCCTTTGACAAGTGTACCGCGCACTGTACGGTCACGGGCCTTGAGCTCCTTAGGGAACAGCTTACGACTCTTCTTATACGGAAGCATCCCGGGGTAGTCGGTCTCCTATCCGGATGCCATGCTACTGTTAGCACGAGAGCAAAGAAAACGTGAAGGTCGAAACTCCCCTTTATTTGGTGGCGTGTATGGTCCTAATCTCAGATGAGCATACGTAGCTAAGAAGACACTCGGAGCGCAATGAATCGTAACCCATTAGCAGGTCCCTGCCAACGATTCAGGATCGCCGGCAAGCTGATAATAAAATTGTAGCAAAGAACAACATCTATGTACACCTCCACGTTGACGCGGAAGTATAGAAGTATGTAAGCTCTCAAACAGCACACAACTCACAAGCACCAAAGCCGGACAAATCCGTAGCTCGTTTCCCTGATGTTTGATCACACTTTGCAATATCTTGGGATGCAACAAGGTGCCGTAGAAAAACGCAGTGTGGAGCTCAGGCATGTTTCCAGATGAGCGTGGAGTAAAGCAACAAGAGCTGTGGTGTATCGAACCATATGCTGCGTAGAAGGCGAAGGCATTGGCTGTTCGAACTCGGAACTTCGCGGAGGCCCGAGATAGCGGACAGGCGCCGGACCACGTGCTCCGCATCGCGCCACCGACGCGTTGGGCGCTCTCTGACGCGTCCCACACTTGGTTTAGACAGACTTACACATAGTTACTTATACTGTGTGCTCTAGTATGTGAAATCGGCGTTGCGTTCCGAGTCCTCCAGCGTGGTACTTGCCAGTGATCTGGCCTCAGGTCCACGTAGCTGTGGTGAACACATGCTAGCAGCAACGCCACGAAGCTACTTAGCACGTGCTAATTTTCGAGCGCAGTGGGAGCACGACTAAGAAAGCTAACGTGCTCATGCCCGCATTGGCGTTGCCAGGGGTCAACCGGTCACAGCTGAATGACCTGACCCTGACACTGCCATGTCTCCGGTGTCCATAGACCACAGAATCCATTTCAACTGTAAATACAATTGGGCGGGAGACGGCGTGATGATGACAGCGATCACAATTTATCATCGTCTGAGGGTACAGAAGGGGTGCAGACCCTGCGAGACCCTACGCTGAACTCAGGAGAACGGTCATTAAGGAGACGGTCAAGAAATTTTACGGCAGGACAAATGAACGTGCATAGACATGCAAAAAGGCTCCGACCGCGCGGGCGTCAACAGTGTCTCAATGTCCCGCTCGTCGAAGTGATCATAGCAATGCACATACTCAGTTCCTGTGGGAACGCGAAGACATGAGCCAGGTACCATCTGCTCAGCCGTCCCCCCGCCAAGGCAGCTGATCTGGAGAAGCGAAGAAGCGATGGTTCCGGAAACTAACCTTCCGCGGGATCTGTCATGATTGAGTGGCCGCAACATCGCAGGCTCACGTTCGATTGATGTATTGAGCCGCTTCCAAAGATATATATACTGATAAACTACGGCTTATTACGGCAGAGTCAGCAGATCGAGGGCGTGCTACGCAATATGGATTGGAAGCCTCCCATTCCAGCAACACGTTGTTGAGCGTCAACGCACCCTGGTAGATGATGTAGACCATGAGCAGCTAAGAACGGGCTCAAAGGATATCGGTGGCGCCTGGTGGCGGCGCGGATCCATGGATAAGGACCTTGTCAGGAAGCCCAGCCTATTGTGCCGCATCCACGGAAGTGCCTAGACAATCGGCGCATGCGGTTTCCACGCTGCCATGATATGCTGCCAACCCCTGCTAGGAAGACTTGTGACGTTCAGAGTACATACCGATGGGATGAGGACAAAGGAACGCGGCTTCGAGAAGTTCAAGGGCAGACAGCCGCAGTGAAATGCGAGGCAAAATCTGACAAGGCCAGGAAGGGAGCCGAGAACGAGGTGATCAAGCCATGACAGACAAGACGAAGGCATCGGAGTGGAATGTCGTCGACGACGTGTCCCTTTGTAAATCGCTTTGCCTGAGTCACCGCAGACCACCGAAGCACCAACACCCCCGGTGTCCACTGGTGCACACGTACACCACCAGAGATAAGAAAAATCAGAGCCTCGGGGATTGTGCTGACAGAGAGCTGGAGAAAAGAAAAACTCGAGAATGGCCGTGAGCCAAGATCGCCAGCTGGATGTTTCGCAAACTTTCTAGGCGAATGAGCAATGGTGTTGACATATAGGGTAATCTCGGCTCCGATCGGCCTACGCCGGCGCTGCATAATCCCGGAATGCTAGATCACTCTACCCGAGCCAATAATTACAGCCGTTCGTGACGCGTGACCTACGTCTCTTGGTAATGAGTCAGCCGGAATGTCCTGCTTAAGGAGCACAGTTCAGTCTCCGACAACTGTTCGCTGCATGTGGGAACTCGTGAGGTCGAGCATCCGCAGTCAAGGCCTTTGCCACCACATCCATCCGACCTCCACGGTATACATTGATTGTGCTCCATGTCTTGCTGTAGTTTTTATTTATAAAACTACCCCATGAAACAACCATCGCAAGGCTATTCCGGCTCCTCATCTCCTCGGGACGGCTCGCGATGAAACAGAGCGTGACGTGACAATTTGCGATCTTTGGCGCGGGTAGAAGCTGTCCCCGCACTAGCGTCCCAGATCTCCACCGGCCCTCTCTTTTTGCCCCGACGGGTACCAATCGCAGCTGATCAGTTTGTCAAGCCAAAAACGCCCGTATACATTCTGAGCAGGCCTTTGGCTGCAGTTGCCTGCGTTTCCGGACGATTTTTGTAAGTTTTGGAGCTGAATCACACCGAGGATGCTCATCGTTTTGCGGGGCAGAGATCCGGCAATACCAACTGGTCGGGGAGGGTGAACAGATCTGCCCTCGCGGCGCTCGCCCCCGCCTCCGGCCCCGCCCATTCGAGCCACTTCGAGTGTGGCTCTCGTTGCTCCTCGAAGTGGGGAACATGGCGTAAAAGGGCGTAAACCGCCGTGAATTGGCAAAGATGTCATCGAGATGTCCCGGCAGGCACGACGAGGCGCGCAGGTGGCACGAGAAGTCGCTGTCAAGCGCGATGGCATCAGCAGGACGCATATCTGGGAGCCGGATTCCAGCGACCAGATGCGCCATATGCTCCGTTGTCAGATACGGGTGTGTCACGCGCTCGTATAAAACTAAACACCCGCCGACAAAAACTTCTTTGCACACTTCGTTCACCGAGTCCCCTCTTCCCCACGGCTCGTTCGCTCGACGCAGTTCCTGCTCGACGCCCTCAGTGAAGTGTCCCCCGACCGTCCCGCTACCGCATCCCGACTGCGAGCAGCATGGCTGGGCTCCAGGCAGATACAGATATCATGGCCGGCCTCGCGGAGAGCAAGAACCGCGAGGTCATCTACGAGAAGAACGTCGCCTCGTCATCTATCGACCACGAGTCACACGAGCTCGATGGTGTCCATGACGGACTCGAGTTCCCAACGGCGGAGGAACGGGAAACCCTTCGCCGTGTCCCCGACGCTGTGCCGTGGAATGCGTATCGTGAGTGGAGGCTCGTGAGCTTAGTATCCAGTTGTGGGCTAATCTCCGTCAAGTCATCGCGGTCGTAGAACTTGCCGAGCGGTTCTCGTACTACGGTGCATCTGTCGTCTTCACCAACTTCATCCAACAACCCCTCCCCTCACGTACTGGTGCTGGTTTCAAGGATGGCCAGTCCGGCGCGTTGGACATGGGCCAACGCGCGTCTACCGGTATCACTACTTTCAACTCGTTCTGGGTCTACGTAGTTCCCCTCTTCGGTGCGTACGTCGCCGACACACATTGGGGCCGTTTCAAGACGGTCTGCGTGTCTGTTGGGATCGCACTGTTCGGCCACGTTCTCCTCATCATCTCCGCTATCCCCGGTATCATCGACAAGGACAAGGCTTCTCTTGCCATCTTCATTATCGCGATCATCATCATGGGTCTCGGTACCGGTGGATTCAAGGCGAACATCTCCCCGCTCGTCGCTGAACAGTACAAGCGCACGAAACTGTTCATCAGTCATACCAAGTCCGGCGAGCGCGTCGTTGTTGACCCCACGCTCACCACCTCGAGAATCTACATGGTGAGATACTAATCTCGATTAGGGGATGACAATGTATTCATGTTCCTCCGCAGTACTTCTACCTGTTCATCAATATCGGTGCCTTGATTGGCCAAATCGGTATGTCGTACTCTGAGAAGGTAAGCGCCCATATACTTCTGCTGTAGATGTCGCTCTTATCAATAATGGTACAGTATGTCGGCTTCTGGCTCGCATATACCCTTCCTACTGCTGTCTTCTGCTTGTGTCCGATCGTCCTTGTGATCGGTAACAGTCGCTACGTGAAGTCTCCTCCGCAGGGTTCTGTTCTTGCCGCAGCGCTCCGCTTGTGGCGATACAGCATGAAGGGCCGGTGGTCCTGGAACCCGTACACCACCTACAAACGCCTCACAGCGCCTGACTTCTGGGAGGTTGCGAAGCCGAGCAACTACAAGGGCGAGGAGCTCCCGAACTGGATGACCTTCGACGACCAGTGGGTTGACGAGGTCAAGCGTGGCTTCAAGGCGTGCTCCGTCTTCTTGTGGTATCCCATCTACTGTATGTCCATTTCATGAGTCCTTCTGAATGCCGCATTTACCCGGTCGGAACAGGGCTCACGTACAACCAGCTGAACAACAACCTGACGTCGCAGGCCGCGACCATGGTCACTAACGGCGTCCCGAACGACGTTCTCTCCAACCTCGACCCCATTGCGCTCATTATCTTCATCCCTATCTTCGACATCTTCATCTACCCCGCGCTGCGCCGTGCCGGCATCAACTTCAGCCCTCTTAAGAAGATCACTCTCGGCTTCTTTACCGGCGCTTTTGCGATGGTCTGGGCTGCGGTCGTCCAGCACTACGTCTACAAGCGCAACCCGTGCGGCTACTACGTCACTACCTGCGAGGACCAGAACGGCAACCCGCTGACGTCCGACCTCAACGTCTGGATTCAGACCGGTGCCTACGTCCTCATCGCGTTCTCCGAAATTTTGGCATCCATCACCGGCCTCGAGTACGCGTTCACAAAGGCGCCCAAGAACATGCGTTCGCTCGTCATGGCTATCTTCCTTTTCATGTCCGCCCTCGCCAGCGCGCTGGGCGAGGCATTCGTGTCGCTCTCGGCCGACCCGCTCCTCGTGTGGAACTACGGCGTCATGGGCACCCTCGCGGGCATTGCCGGCGTTATCTTCTGGTTCCAGTACCGCGAGCTCGACTCGCAGGAGGACGAGCTCAACGCGCTCGCAGAGGGCCACATGAACGACGGGCAGCACTAAGTGCGGCGCGTGATGTATGTTTATTGTGTGCAGCGATGCCCCCTTGTATTCCTTATGATGACCACCACCTGTGATATCCGATATCCACGTTCGCGCCTGGGTCTTGGCTGCTGATATACTATAACGTAGATATTTCGTGTGTGCATCTGTGCTGCTCGATGTACGGTGCGCGGTTGGGGTAGTATAGCTTAATGTAATGGTTTATGAATGTCGACGCAAAATCTTTGATACCATGTTTTTTGATCTGCCTCAATATGAAGGCCTGTCAGCTGTAAGTGACGTCGATGGGCTTGCTGCGTTCCGCTTCCGGATTCCAAGCATGTGGAGGATGTCAGTCTTCTGCTTCCGACCTGCTCTCTGCGACTTTGAAGTTCAACCACTGGGCACTTGTCCTGAACTTCTGGCTCGTCTTCTTAACTGAGGTTCTCCCTTCTGGTCTGGGCCACTTGGTGCGACCTCATTGTGCGGTCATCCTTACCGTGGACAATTTGTCCTCTCAGCGCCTCTCAGCGGCGACTTCTAACTCCATTTCTTCATATCTGACTCACGCTGGGCTGACATTGCTGCCAGCGATATCTACCCATCGGCTCTATCCACTGGTTTGGACTCTCCACTGTTGCAGAGCCCCGGGGATCACGAGTCCTCCTTCCGTGCTCGCGCCACATGATGTCACGACCTCCAGCGCGCCACATGCACAGAGCACATGTTCCCTCTCTTACACGCCTGGGCGTGATGCCCACGTCAATCCGCCGGGGCTAGTGCAATTCTGAATTGCACTCACCTCCCTGACAGGTGTGGAGAGAAGTTGCAGCATCCAGATACCATGTGGCGCTGAGCGAATTCACCCGCGTCGTTTGGTGCACATTTCCCGACGCCGTTGGCCGTGCTTCTGCTTTGAGACGTTGAAAGGTATTCAATGCGCAGACAGCCCCGGATGAGCGATTTGCAGTTCGCGATACTGTCGTTGATGTCGTCGCAGCACAAACGAAGTACGCACCGAGAGCTCGTCGGTTGTAGACCTGCGGGATATGATCAGTAATAGCAGGAGTTCGTTGTGAACTATGCTGCAGATAACCCGCACTAATCTCACTAGAAGATGTCGGCGCCCAGCCATGAAGTACCCAGAGGCGTCAAAGTTGGAGAGCTGTGTCGATACACAGACCTATGCTCGAAATTCCATAGGCGCAGCATGTTTGACATTTAGCGATGAGACATTTCTCACTTGGTACTGCCTCATATGATCTGTGCTGCGAACTACAAGTAATTGAGTTCGTGTATTCGCCATAATCCATCCGCTGGTCACCATGAACGATGTTTCGGACCAGTCTAGTGGGACTCTGGTAGAAGGATAGCAAATGCAAGAATATGGGCGAAGAAACTTGGAGCCGTGCGCTTGACTAGTGTCTAACATCAGCGTCAATCTGCTACTAGCGATGACAGCTGCTTGTCACCAAGGAGAACACTTACCGGTTTTCTATCTTTCCGATGCTATGTATCGCGTTCCTTCAGCAGCTGTTAAATGAGCCAGCCTTTCCTTGGACAGGATCCTCTCGTTTTCTGTCGTCCTACCCCTCCTGGCATTGACGCATGTCCAACATGACGGAAAGCTTGAGCGCGCCTTCGATTTCGGAACAGACAGGATCACATAAACGCTTGCGGGGTGAAGGGATAGGTGAGCACGCTTTCGTAAAGTTCCTCCAAGCTCATTCATTTGTGTTGCCTATACAAATGATCTTCATATTGAAACCCTCTTTGCTCTAATCTTATCCGCTTCAGAATCGCCCTCGCTGCATTCCGAGGAAATCAACACCGACTATACTTCTTTCATTCAGATGTTCTGTAGTTCAACGCCCGCGTCCGGCACTTTAGAGCGACCTTGGGTGATAGGCTCCCCGGAGCCCGTGCAAATTCCTAGCTGGTCCCGGAGCACTGAAGTAGAAGCTATACATGTGTCCCGCATTGAAGCGAAGCCAGCGTCGCTCGCGACGCAGATGAAGGAGGTAACTTTCCATGCACCCACGTCGACCGCAAAGTCTTCTCCTGCAACGCCCCTAACCGACAGAGATGCATTGGAGCACTTCCTCGCATCTCGAGGGGGGGTGGATTCTCTTATCAATCTGAAGGCCATGGAAGCAATGCCCTACATAGACCTCTTGGATGATGTACGTTCATCGTTATTTGTACGTTATTTGTACGATACAGGACACTGAGCCGACTGATGCGTTGGCTTTTCCAGACCATTAGCTCGACAAATGATCAAACTCTTAGAGGGCAGTGTTTGGATATGCTGAGAAAGATCTGTGGAGCAACCGGTTTGTTTCCGAAATCCTTCCAACTGGCTGCTGGATCTGTGAAGCAGAAAGGACACCGGCCCGAAGCCGCCGGAGGCTATGCAGATATTTGGAGGGGAGAGCATTGTCACTGTGAAGTAGCAGTAAAGGTCTTCCGTGGCTATGATAGTAGCGGCGTTCCCCCTTTGGACATGAAGGCATGTGTATTCCTGACGTTCAACATCAGGTTTCCAAACCATCGTTGCAGGCGCTATTCAAAGAAGCCACTATATGGAAACACATGCGGCATCCTAATATTACGCCATTTATTGGCATTGACACAGAGCTGTTTCCATTGTCGTTGGTGTGCGAATGGATGCCGCACGGTACCATTTCTGCATACCTAGTGAGCGAGCCCTCAGCAGATAGACTAAAGCTGGTAAGTCCTTAGCTGTCGCACACTGAACCTGTTTGCTCATTCTTGCCTCAAGCTGAAAGACATCGCTCAGGGGCTACAATACTTACACGGCATGCAAGTCGTACATGGCGATCTAAAAGGCGTAGGCGTTTCTGAACTGGTTGTATTGCGAGATCTAATCTCTCGATCTTAGGCCAACGTCCTGATCAACAAGAAGCGCATGGCTTGTCTCGCCGACTTTGGTCTAGCTACCCTATGCCATCATGGCAAGCTCACCACATTATCTGTCTCAGCATGGTCGCCAAGATGGACGTCTCCAGAGATACTAGATCCCGAGCAGTTCGAGTTGACACGAGCTGAGTTATCTCCGCAAAGTGATATATACTCCTTTTCGATGGTCGCCTGGGAGGTGTGTTCTACGTTGTAGGCTCGTCGTGGTTAAGAATTAAGATACCGACCTCCATTAGGTATTTACGGGACTCGTTCCTTTCCACGATTGTGCACATCCGGGTGCCATCCCGTGGCGCATTCTAAGTGGTGTGCGACCGCCGCGGCCTACAGGAGCGCCGGCTGTTGACCTCACGGACGATATCTGGGGTATGATGGAGCACTGCTGGCAGGCCGATCCGCGGGAAAGACCTCGAATCTGTGATGTGCTGACGTACTTGGCAGGTGCTATCCGGGAGAAGCTTCTGGCACGTCTGGGAGAGCATCTAAAGCGGCCGCTGAGCATAGTACTCGCCGAATCGGACCTTCACAATCTGTTTGGGTCCCATTTCGTATGAGTTCCAATGTACAGATCCCTGCGCTGGAATCGCGGGTTATCTCCGTGGGCTTGCTCGCTCGTTAAGGACAAACTTGATCTGCGAGTGTGCATACATATGGTGCTGATCTATTAGACACCGCTGCATTGGCCAAATCGGTCGACCGAGGGCCCGTCAACGTTCAACATCCGGTGACCCTCTGGCAAAGTGAGGCTCGTTCTTTACAAAGAATGATTTCTATATTCGCGAAAGCTCAGATTTGGTCTCGATCAGTGACAGTTTCGCAGAATCGTGACATTAAATAATGTGTGAGCCGCCAAATGACCTAAATGGGCGCCACATATGGCATAATTCATTTTCTATCGCTGTCAAGGCGAAATTGCGCACAACTGATGCATTGCATACGTTGTCTCCCGGCGAGTCGTCGAACTTTTATCAATGCTGCAGTGTCGGAGTTCTCAGTTCAAGCAGTGGTTGCTCTGACCTAAATGTTCTTTGACCAATACCTTCTTCTTCTCCTGTCACAAAGATACATCTTCACCTAGTGCACGGGAGGATGTTGAGATGGATGAGGGATGTGGCGACGTTATCGGTAGGAACGACCTATCTTGGAAGATATCGAACTCAGTAGTTTCTTATCGACTCAAGACCGCATAAATGGTGTTCTAGAGTTGCGAGGCGTTGACGCGGTTCCCTTCGTAGAGGATTTGAATGAGGTTAATCATCCATTCATCCATAAATTAATATCTAAGCCATCTAACACTCTTAGATGATTACATCCGGATCTATGAGTCACGAGCTGCGACGCCGAGGTTTGGACGTATTGAGAAATATGTGCAAGATAAACAAGGTCTTCCCCAGATCATTTCAACTTATGGCTGGGATACTGTGTCGAGATAATGATCACCCAGAGGAAGCAGGTGGTTTTGCAGAACTCTGGAAAGCAGAATACCTCGGACAGGACGTGGCCGTGAAAGCTTTGTATGGCTATGGCAGTAGTAGGACTCCTCCGGATCAAATAGAGGTATACTTGCATATACCTGCAGACATACTCCTGGTTTCCAACTATAATTGCAGATATTGCTCAATGTCGTGGTGATGTGGAAACACTTGCAATATCCAAATATTGCACGTCGACAATGACTTTCCCCCCCTTATCCTGGTCTGCGAATGGATGCCGAATGGAAATATTGTACAATACACGAGCAACGTTCCCTTAGCTCATAGGCTAGACCTTGTAGGTCCCCTGATACATCTCACAACGCGAAAATATCTCATTCATGGATTGAATAAGCTCATTGACGTTGCGAAAGGTATCCAGTATTGGCATGCATTATACATACTACACGAGGATTTCAAAGGCATGGGCATTCTCTTCACTCCATCAGGCTACCGAATTGACTCTTATGCCGCGCACAGAGTAACATTTTCATAGACGCACGCGGCGCGGCACGTCTCACCGACTTCAGACAGGCCGCACTCAGACACGCAGACAAACTCACGGCTCCATCTCCGCGTGCTCCGCAAGGTTGACTGCGCCTGAGCTCTTCGACCCAAGAAATCCGGCCATGCGCGAAGCGAGCTGTCCCGAAACAGCGACGTATACTCCTTCGCGATGGTCGCCTGGGAGATGGGTATCGTTTCCCCATGCAGCACGGTCATCATGTTCAGGCCCAGCAGGTTTTCACTGATCGATGGCCCTTCTACACTTGGAGCCACCAAGGCACAGTATACGTACAGATTCTGAAGGGCATGCGACCGCAGCGTCTCGTAGCGGCGACACCACTCGGCCTCAGCGACGCTATGTGGGACTTGATGGAGCACTGCTGGGGAGCCGACCCGCAAGCACGGCCTGTAGTCTCTGATGTACTATGCAACCTTCAATCCATTTCATCGAGCCTCCCGAGATCGATGCTGCCAGAGACATGGCCTTTGGAACTCTGAATAGCATGTCTGTACGAGTCCCGGAGTCTGGAATTGCCGTCCCATTGCGACTGAATCGCTTATACTTATCTCACCAAAGACATCGCTATATTACTGCAAAAGAGCTCTGATGTGCATTTCGGCTTGATAATAGCTGTGGTCTAGCGTAGTGGTCTTCGTTGCGTCATGAGGTGCGTCTACAGGATAACATATCATTGGTTTTGGGGAGCATGGAAGTACATCTGTCAGTGAGTGGTTTTTGGTAGGACATGAAGTAGATAGCAGGTAGCAAGTTGACTTTTCTAGGAATTCGAAGTGCTGCCACTGTGAACACGTGTGAAGGGAACCCGGGCCCATCAGGAAAATGTCACCCCTGGATGATGGTGGCTGCGTGAATTTGCAAACAGGGTTAGACCAAAGTCAAGGGCCCAAGCCACCAGAAAGCGCAGAGGAGAAAACCCTCAAAAACGACTTTAGCGATTCCATTCCTGGCTTGGCCACGTGATTGATCCCGACTTTCCGATCTCGAACATTTGAATGCTTATTCAACGCTCAGGGCCAGTCATGACTCCCGTGTCTCTTTGCAAGCACTTGCCTATCTCTGTGTTTGCTAGATTAAACTTTCCCCCTGTACCGTCGGTGTATCTGCAATGCGCAGCTCACAAGCTGCTCTCGTCACCTCCGTAATGGAGTGCCCTTCAAGGCTTCATAGTCCCTGACGTGCAGACTTCTAACTGGAGTAACCGTGTGGGTTAATCATATGCGGTGCAGTTCCTGGTGGAGGATTTTACATTCCTTGTGGAAGTTCATTTCTCGGGGTGGTAACCTATAAAGATACCGGCCCGCCCTATATCAACTCGCCGGCACGGTCTCCTCCTGGAACGCCGGGCAGTGCACCTATACAAGGTTCAGGACTACCGTCTGAGTATGCGCAGTCCAAGTTGACGGAATTTGTCTTCACAGCGTGCTAGAACAGTAGCTCGTGACGAGACGGAAGTGCAGGCCGTTAGTCGTATCTGGCAGCTGGCCGCCAAGACTGACGCTTGACCGGGCTGACCTGCCACTAGTGTGAGCCTCTCCCCTTCCTGAACTCTTTCCCCACTCGCATACACTACCTCTTATACCACTCCCATCTCGACCGTGCCGTTTTCTAGACAACTCTCTTTCCACTCTAAACACCGTCGTACACGCAAAACTGCCGATCGTTTTACCCTGGACCCTTTCTGACCTAGTCTATTTAGCTCTGAGTCCGGCATAGCATAAGTCGCCGGCCCCAGAGATCATTTCAAAGATCATGGATCAGCTACCTCAAGTCTCTCCCCACGGAATCCCCTCCGGCAACCAGTATGTCCCCCTTCCATCCAAGCTGTACATACACATGATTAAACGACATGTTCTCCTCTCGCGCAACTAAACTCAACATGGCGCAGCAATAAGGTTCGCGCTGAGAGAACTTCCCGGGCATGTAGGACATGCAGACGGAAAAGGGTAATATTCACCTTGACCTTCTTAGCTGAATATCATAGACCATTTCTCTGCTTATAGGCGAAAGACGCGGACGCAGAAGATGCCAGCGAGACCTGCAGGCGCTGCAAGCATGCTGGCCGCACACAGTTAGTACACACTTACATCTGTCCACCCTGACAGCTCACGTGTTTACCCGAACCCTATCTCTCCAAGACAAGCATCTGGAAAGCATCGCCAAAGTCGTAAATCGGGCCCAAGGTGCCGTTGAGTCCGCTTTCCTACATTGTGCACCGAATAAATCTTCTTACAGTTCGTCAGGCCTCCAAGAAAGCAGAAAAACCTTACGACTCCTTCGCAAAGCGCAAAGGGATATTGAGACATTGGAGACTCTTCTATCGTCTCGAGACAGCATAGATCATCTTCTACACTTGCGGGGCGCTGCCGCAGCTCACTATATAGAGTATTTGGACGAAGTAAGGCATCCCTTTTACACAGGACTATATCTGATTTTTAGGCGATATCCCGCCGACACACCCTCAGATGGTTGGAGCTACATCCACGAGACTCGAGCTACGGCGTAGATGTCTGGACATACTGAGGAAAATGTGCAAAGCAAGCAGGACCTTCCCCAAATCGTTCTATCTTACCACCGGGACGCTACGTCAGAAAGGTAACCGACCAGAAGAGGCCGGAGGGTTCGCCGAAATCTGGAAAGGAGAACACCTCGGGGGCGAAGTGGCTGTGAAAGTCTTTTATGGTTACGGAAGTAGTACTTCTTCGGAACGAATGGAGGTATGCTTACGTTCGGCTGCAGGCGTGACTTTGATTTCAGACCTTTTACGTAGGCAGTGTTCAATGAAGCCGTGATTTGGAAGCACCTAAACCATGATCATATCGCACCCTTTGTCGGCATCGATAATGACTTGTTTCCATTATCCTTGGTCTGCAAATGGATGCCGAATGGAACCATCATTCAATACCTGAGCAGATTTCCCTCAGCTCATAGGCTAGACTTAGTGGGTTCCTCCATACATCCCATCGCATGAAAATGTCTCATAACTCAATTGCACAAGCTCATCGGTATTGCGAAAGGTCTACAATACCTGCATGAATTAGACATTCTGCATGGCGATCTCAAAGGCGTATGCGCTCTCTTCACTCCACCAGGCTACCGAATTGATCCTGACACACCACACAGGGTAATATCCTCATAGACGCACGCGGTGCGGCACGTCTCGCCGATTTCGGATTGGCCGCACTCGGGCACGCAGACAAACTCACGACGCGCTCCATCTCCGCGTGCTCCGCTAGGTGGACCGCGCCCGAGCTCTTCGATCCCGAGAAGTTTGGCCATGCGCGAAGCGAGCTGTCCCGAAGCAGCGACGTATACTCCTTCGCGATGGTCGCTTGGGAGGTGGGTGTCTCCCCATGCAGCACGGCCATCATACTCAGGTCTCGCAGGTTTTCACTGGCAGGCGGCCGTTTCACACATGGAACCACCAAGGCACAGTATACGTGCAGATTCTGAAGGGCACGCGACCGCAGCGTCCCCTAGCGGCGACACCACTCGGCCTCAGCGACGCTGTGTGGGACTTGATGGAGCACTGCTGGGGAGCCGACCCGCAAGCACGGCCTGTAGTCTCTGATGTACTATGCAACCTTCAATCCATTTCATCGAGCCTCCCGAGATCGATGCTGCCAGAGACATGGCCTTTGGAGCTCTGAATAGTACTGTTTGTGGAGAATACCTAGTGGAGGCCTTTCAACATATAATCGCGGACTCAGGTGCTTCGGATTGTTCCACCACGTTGCAATTGAATCGTTCTCATATCGCCAAAGATGCATCTTTCGTATCCGTAGACTCATCCCAATACTGTCCGAAGCCATGCTCAATATCACTGTATTATTTATAATACATAGACCCTTTGTACCCCCCAAACGCACACAACCCATGCAATCCTACGCACTGAGGTCCCTTACTGCGCAATGCGAAGAAGTTTTCCATGTCTCCCCGAAGCCCATCCTCGACGCAACTGGGTACGACGAAGACTGCTGGGATGGAGTCGGGACTGTGAGGGGCAATCACAGTGATTACTTATGCCTATTCATACGATGAAACTGTGCACGACGATGAAACTCGCGCACGGCGACTGGACCTAGCAGAGCGATTATACGTATGCACGGCGTGAAACTAATGCAAAGCGACTAAACCTATAACCTATGAGCAGTGATGATACTTGTGCACAGAAATTACACCTATGATAATTCTAGACTTCTCCGGATAATTGACGATGTCGGCGGGCTCGGCCACCGCATACAGTCCTAAGATCCACGTGCCGTAGCAGGATTCTTCCTGGGTTGTCAAGACATGCGACAATGTAATACATCTTTCTTGTCCCGCGTTCAAAAGGTTGCACACAATATACTGCGTGTTCCATGATCCATTGATACAATCAAACCATTGTTACATGCTACACAAGTCCATCGTCGAAGAGACACGGACACAATTACTGCACGCCGGGAATGTTACGACCTAGACGAAGGCATGCTGTTAGCTGCGCCGTCAAACCTTACAATCCAAGCGACCCATATGCACCTCCATACTGCTTCGCCTCCTTGTTCGCAAAGTCACCAATCTTGTCCGCGTTCTGGTTGCTCTGCCGCCGCACGCACAGTCAGCCACGTCCAATCGCCCACCCAAGAATCGCGACTCACCACGTTGAATCCCGCCTTCTGGCCCGCAGACTGGATACCCTTGTCGAGCCAGTCCTGCCTCTCCCCCTGCTGGCCCTGGCCCTGCGGCTGCTGGCCGCCGTACTGGCCGCCCTGGCCGCCGCCCTGCTGACCCTGCTGGCCTTGTCCGCCGCCCTGCTGACCTTGCCCGCCGAACTGCTGGCCTTGACCGCCGGCAACGCCCGAGCCGAACGCGCCCTGTCCACCGCCCATCTGGTCCTCGCCATTGCCGCGCGAGCTGAGCTGGTTGTACCCGGACTGTCCCCGGTCCTGGCCTTGGTTCTGGTTCTGGTTCTGGCCCTGGCCCTGGCCCTGGTTCTGGTTCTGGCGATCGAAGGCGTTATCCATGGTGTAAGGGGTTGCAAGTGAGAGCGATGAGATGAAGTGAAGCGATGACTGGGTCGTCTTTCGAGGGGGACTTTATACTCGGGCGGAAGGGCGCGTTACATCATCGTGGGGCGGATCGAAGGACGGACGGCGGCGGGGCCGGCGAGGGAGGGCTTCTGTCGGCCGTGCTGGCGGCGGCCGCTCGTCGGCGCGCAGTGCGATGACGCTTGGTGGATCTAATGTCTGACTTCTACTCCTGTTTTAGGAAGAACATGCCTTTATATGGAATGCAGCGCTCAGAAGAGGCGCGTTCCGCCGGGCGGGCATCGGTGGATATTGTTCTTGCTCCATGCAAACGACTTCAAAGCCAATAACATCAGTATCACATGCCATCAGGCACGGCCGTCATAGGACACGCAGCTGATTGCCCGCAACATCTCTTCTCTGTTTCGTGACATAGCTCGCATATAGCCACAGACTTCGGAGGTCTTGCAATGCTTGTATACTCCTATCTGCCTCTTTCTTGCGCACTGAAAGGCAATCAACCATCATAGCATCGTCTGCTTCATGAATACCTCCATGATGTCATCGCCCGCAGCAGGGTCCGATCATCTTCGTATCGCACGCGTCTCACGCACACCTCACATGGAGTTAGTGTCAAATTCCTAACCGTACATCGTGTTGGATATGTCCTGAATAACTCATACGGTGCCTGGAAAGATACAAAAATACGTTCCTGATAGACTACAAACGCGGAAACCCCAATCAACGCAGGCCATCAACTAGGCGAGACCTACCAGGAGGTAGCCATCAGTCGAGCCACATCGGTATACGGGCGCACAGACGCACCTCTATTCATACACGTCCGCGTGATTCCCCTAATTCGACTACCACCTCGATACGCCCAAATTACTGCGCGGGATTAGCTTCTCCATCCCATCACAAGAAGCAAGGCACTCACAAAGTTCAGTCCTGCCTCGCTCGCGAGCTGCTCACCCTCCTGCAGCATGGAGCCCCCTTGTCCCTGGCCCTGGTTCTGATTCTGGCCGCCGCCCGACTAGACACCTCACCGCTGAGCCACATATCGCGTTGCGAGTGAAGAGACTCACCATGCCCTTCGAGAGCAACTGGGCGCCCTCCGCCAGCAGGCCGCCGCCGCCCTGGCTCTGGTTCTGGTTCTGGCCGTAGCTGTCCTGCCCACCCGAGCCGTAACCGCCCTGCCCTCCACCGCCGCCCTGGCCGCCTTGGTTGAATCCACCGCCCTGACCGCCCTGGTCGAATCCACCGCCCTGGCCGCCTTGGTCAAATCCGCCGCCCTGGCCGCCTTGGTCAAATCCGCCGCCGCCGCCGCCTTGGTTGAACCCACCACCCTGGTTGCCCTGGTCGAATCCGCCGCTCTGGCCGCCTTGGTCAAATCCGCCGCCGCCGCCTTGGTTGAACCCGCCACCCTGGTTGCCCTGGTCGCCCTGGTCAAACCCGCCACCGCCGCCGCCTCCCTGGTTGAAGCCTCCTCCGCCTTGGTTGTCGAACCCACCACCTTGGCCCTGGTTCTGGTTATCGTAGCTGTCCATCGTCGATAGCGCAGTCGGAGTAGTGAGGGCGGGTGCGGGTAATCCGAGTCAAGAAATGTAGAGGCGATGTGCACGGTGGAAGAGGCGACACACGCGCATATATAGCACTCCGAGCACGGGCGAGACTGTGCTACGCCATCGGGAGCGCCGCTGAAGGACGCACGGTCGAAGCACCACTATTTGACATGACGACATGACAGGAGTCAAAGCCACGAGGCCGCTCCCGTACCAGTGGCGGAGCTGTATGACGTTCGTCGGGTCCGCCCTAGCTTCCTGGCCGTGCTGTGGGAGGAGACCGGTCGATTTGGGCGTGCGGGAGATCAGCTGGCTCGGACAAGGCACGCAGCCGCGTCGTTTTCGCATGAAACAATGTTTGAAACCGGCAGCGTCATAGCACAAGGCGGATACTGTTCTCATGCGGTCATTTCCTCCGGATCTCTAGCTCCCGTGCTGTTGTTGCAACGATGCACGGGGGGAGGAATGCACAGAAGACGTCACTCCATCAGGAGCGGCTCGGACGACTTTAGCCACCGACATGCCATTCCCGTCTGTACAGCATATTCATACATGCACGTTGCATTTCCACGTCTACCTGCATACCGTCAGCACGCACCCCTCTCTCAGAGACTGAGACGTACCAGAACCCGCTCACCCGAGCCCCAAATCACTTCGCCTCCGCGACCGTCCCGCACTCTGGACAGCGCCGCACCTCCTCGTTGTTCATCCAGTTCTGGATCAGCGGCTTAAGTTGCGTGCCGAGGTCCGTGACGTGGAACTGCTCTTCGCGGATGACCGTCGGCCTGCTGTGCGCGGGCGACCTGCAGTACCACCGCAGACGGTCTGCCGTGTGTTAGCGCCCGCCTCGAGCGCACAGCGCACAGGAGCACGTACCTGTCGCGTCGTCCGGACGCACGCGCTCGACGACGAGCCCGATAGTGTCCGCAAAGCGCACGGGGTTGTGTGGCGTGTTCGCTATACGCGTGGGGGTGAGCGGGCGCGGAGTCGGAGGAAGGAGGCGGGCACACCGGGCAGCAGGAACATTTCGCCCTCCTCGATCCGGATGTCGCGGAACTCGTCCCCATCGACGACGCGCAGGAGCATCCCGCCCTTGTGTTGGTAGAACCACTCCTGTCGCGCGGGTCTCAGCCCGTTTTCGGTCTCATTTCTCCGCGCTGCTCTCGCGCGGCATAGGCGGGGGACGGCTGCACGGACGCACCTCGGTCTCGTTGACGTGGTAGTCGTTGCGCTCATTCGGCCCCCCGACGGCCATGACGACGTAGTCCTTGCCCGAGTACAGACAAAAGTTGTTCACGGGCGGTTGCAGGAGGTGTCCATTCTCTGCGAGCCACTTTGGGAAGTTGAGCGGCGGCGCGATCGGCATGGCGGGCACTGGTCGTTCGTCAAGTTGTAATCCCAAAGAAACAAGCGTATGAGTACGAGGAGCGCAAGACGGAGGCAGACTGCCCAGGGGAATAGACAGCACTCGATTCTGCCGCTGCGCTGCGCTGTGGACGAGCTGACTCAAAAGTGAGAGTGAGACGCCCGTCTGAGGTCATCCGTCGGCCGGGGACGCGGCCCGCAGTCGCGTTCCGTGTGCGGCTCGCCGAGGTCGCATCGCAAGGACTCTGCAAAGCCTGCTCATCGACTCTGCCTTGTCTTCATCCTTTACGTAGAAAGTACTTGTGATCTAGTATCGGGATTGACTGCGATCGTGCATCGGCTGCGACTGAGCGGAAATACACAGCGGGATCTATTACTGTATGTCACCGTTGCTCTTTGTCCATACCTTCGGACAGGCAGATGTATAGGTGCGTTTATTCAAACAAGCACAAGACATTCGAAACGGATAACAGAATCACGAATCACATACGCAAACTACAAGGTGCGAGAGAATAACCAGATCAGACACATAGGAGAAGGAGAAAGATCGATGGGGGAAAAGAACCGACATCGAGCGGATGTCCGGCATCCCCAACATTATCTGTGAGACTACGAGAGGACAACCTCTGGCAAGGTAAGCTGTCCAGGCCTCCTAAGTCTTGTGTTTACCCTTTCCCTTGCCCTACTTCTGTGCCCTCGTCACTTTTACTCGCCCCGCCATCGCAGCGACCCTCCGCGCCCGATTCTTCCCCTGCCCATTCCGCACCCCCTTTGGCCTCCCGCGGCGGCGGATCGGCCGCACGCAGCTGCAGATGATCCCGGCCCTCCTGCACCCGCTGCGAGCAGCGTCAGTCCGTGCGCAGCGAGAACGAATGGACGGTGCAGTCACTCACACACAGACTCCGCCCCCTGGCGCTGTCTTGCAGCGCACCTTCCGGCCATGGCAGCGATCGCATGCGGTGCCGTAGCTGCGCCGGACGACTTTTGGATTTCCAGGCGCGTCTGCGTCGTCTGCGGGCGCGGCAGGTGCGTTGGAGGACGGTGGTGTGTGCGCTGGGGCTGGGCGCTCCACGTTGAGCTCGTTTGGAATGATGTTCGCGACGACGCCCTGGGCATCTGGGAGCATGCCGTGAGGTGTGCCGATGTCCATGACGCGCGGTTCCGCGTTGGGCACGGGTACTAGACCTGTGCCATTCGAATTCAGTATCTTGGACTGCAGGATGAACATATCCGCGTACCCAAGGCCGGCGCCCAAGCACCGAACCCAATCATGTTGTTCTGCAAGGCGTTGGACAGCTCCTCCATGGTCCTCACATCGCAGTTTGGGTCATAGGGAATGAGGCTCGGGTAGCTTGCGCCTTGCACCTGTACAAAATTTGACGTCAGTTGCGGCTACGGGCGGAATGCATTGGTAGTTGACCTCATATGATGCGGCTTGGTGAAATACGCCTTGCCCATTGGGGGGCACATCTGCTAATGTTACCTGACTCGTATTCGTGTACGTGCCGGTCCTGGATGTATTATATACCTGGCCAAAAAGATGCATCTATGAATGATCATTGTCACTGTACGCTGCTAGGGACTTACATGCGGGCCATAGGGATGCATAGCGCGATTGAGCACGCGTTGCCCCGCACTGTATGGTATCTCGCTAGCAGCAAGATTCGGGTGACCCATTGTCTGGTATGTCACTGATATGTTGTCTGTCGGACATGTTCACATCAAACAAGCTCGGGAACCTTACTTGGGTTGATCGCTGACATCTCTGTGTAAGATCCCGGGTAGTGGTGAGTGCTGTTGCTCGGAATATCTTGGCTGTCGGACCACCCAGCAAGACGGCCGTCGATCGGTGTAGTCCAAGTAGCAGGTTGCTGGTGGACAGGATACATCTCAAATGATGATATGTGGAGATTCTACGCAGGTAAGAACCGAGTTCAAGCTTCTGGTGCCCCCAGATGCTGGAGGGCGGCGGGCTTTTATGTGTGGCAGAGTCGGTGGCCCTCTATCCCGTCGCAGGAAGCACGGCGGCCAATAAGCAGCTCCGACCGCAGGTTCTTGCCTCGTGGCTACAATGGCGCTTCTCTCGGTGTCTATACGGGCGGATGCCAGCATCCAGCCGTGATCGCAACTACGACCCATGTAATATCCATCAGACCTTCGCCGGAGCATTGTACAATGGGTCTTCATTGTCTCTGTTCCCACGTTGCGTTGTGCGGCTAATATCCATCGAGAGATGTGCGTACTGAGATTTCCTGTTCTCCAGATGTGGCGAACAAGTTAATTCAATCATGGTCAGCTGTCGACTACACGGGCTTCGCACGAAACTGACGTTCACGGAAATATTCCAGGAAACCAGGACATCCATCAGCGCGGATAATCGAGCGAATAGATTCAAAGAACTGCTGCAGACTTCCCACAATGTATCACGGGCATCATATCATCATCCGGGGTGATTACGCCGGTGAACTTACAGAAAATATGTATCGGTCAGCTCGTGACAATGCAAGCTTAAGATATTGCCGATGTCCAAGGCTATGACAGTCAAGAGATCGGGACCCAGCTCCCGTAAGCTGGTCCACTCCGTAGACGAGCGCTTGTCTTCGTAGGCCACGATCCTGCAGCAGAGGTAAGGGAATCCTCACATCTTGATCTCTGCTATTACTGATGTTTGTGTTTCTCGATGCCAGGATGCTTCTGCATCTCCTTCGGGCGATGTCTTCGGATACGTGTTTGCTCCTTACCAACTATGTCCTTCCTCTTACCTATGTCGATGAGGACGACGATGCTAAATTGATGCGCCCGATGCGAAGGGGAACAGAATACATACGAGAAGGAAGAAGCCCCTTCCTGGACCGATGCGCACACTCGCACCTTAGTGCTTGCTACCGAACTTGGGCAAGGCGGATGCAAACTCGTACTGGTTAGATCTGACTGTAAGTGCGACATTCATCGTGTCCTTCTTCCGCTGATTCGTTTGTTTTCGAATGTGCGCGACATGTAATTCACAGGATTGCACGCTACCCGAGAGTCTCGCGCTCACCCTTATAGCTGGCTGGAAGGGTCGTACTGGCCACACGCTCGGAAGACTCCCTCTTTGGACATATCATCGCGGAGCCGGAAGATATACCTCAGATGTCGCTTACTCTGCTGCCATTTCCCCTGTCGACATCTGCAAATGTTGCATAAGGTCAGCCATCGGGGCTGATGCACGTCGTTCCGTGCTAAACACAATATCTCCACAGAGCGAGCTGGAAACGCGTCAAATGCGAAGATCAAGAGCCTTCCCATGGGTGACACGTTCTACTCCTGCGTCGACCTCCCTTCCGAGGACACAATCCGCTGGCGCTTCGGCAGAAAAGCCTCTGGCGGTCTAAAGAGCTCTCCGAGCATCAGCGACCGGCATTCTGGCACGCCGGGCTCATTCGGTATGACAGGAAGTAACGGCCCCACCCTTTTGCTTAGGTACGATGACAACCGGCAGGGCTTGAAGATGGGCGTACACGAGACACGTCGGGTCGAGCGGTCGAACGAGCGAGTAGGCGCGAGCGCTGGCGTTCACGGGGCGCACGTAGGTGCGAGCGTAGATTCGAATTTAACCATGTACATGACAGAGTGGCCGACGCACCTGGAGTTCACGGGACGTACGTAGGTGCGAGCTTGAACTCCCAGGTCGCGCGGGCGCAGCGACCAGTCTGCGGCTGCGCTGACTAAGCGTCGATCGTCGAGCTGACGACGCGCGGCGTATTCTACGCATATCGTATCGTACCATACTCGTATAGTACGTGCGGGGCAATGAAGGTGAGCCACACACATTTGAAAATGGAAAAACAAACACTAATGAGTTGTTCTTTTCGTCAGACGAGCGCAGCGCAAGGATTGCATACTTGGAGCTCGGGCCAGGGACACCGCAGCGGCTACGCTCCGTCACCAGCTCCAGCACAGGACATGCAGTCGGCAGCGCTTCTCTCCGTGTACAAAACGTACTCTCCGTTGAGGACGAGATCGAAGAGCCGCGCAGGTGCGAACGAGGTGCAGGTCCAGGAGGCTACATCCCGCATCGAGGACGACGTAAGGAGTTCAGGAAGATAAAGAGTCGTACGAAGCTGGGCTCCATAAACGTTGATGCTGAGGCAAGAAAATTAGCTGATAAACCAGCCGGGGCTATTCGGAGCGGAAGTTGCATGACTGAACTGTGTAATGTAAGCTGTGTTATATATTTCTAGCCGTCTTCCATGTGGCCACTGGTTGCGTGATTTTTATGATGATATTTTCGGGCTCCTACTGCTCCTACATACGCATCTCGCGCGACGCGCAAGCAAAAACACGAGATGTCACGCTCACGTGTAATGTGTAATGGACACGTGTACGAGCGTCTAATGTGGCCCCCATTGTTCGCCGCTTTTGTGGCCACCGTTTAGTGAGCCGACGACAGCTCACGACCTCAAAAAGTCGGATCGACACGCTTTTGCCTGTTGTCGACACCGGTACTTCCTCGAGGAGTCGGAGTTCTGCTGATATTTGATCAATGAACATATTCTACCGGCTCTGCTGTCCTTGGGAAAGCTCACGAAATATCCGGTGGTCAACCAGACCCCAAAAGAGACGACCTCCTTTCAAAGATGGCTGCTGCACGGATTCCAATGCCCCAAAGGCTTTTCTGCGCTGTGGCAGTCCAGTGCCGACGTCCTCGACCTAAGATATGGCCGCTGGGTTCGAGCGAGCCAGTCCGAGGTCGATGATGTCGTCACTCACGAAGACGAGACAGCGGCAACAAAGGCAAGGATACCAAGACGTACATTTGTATTGAAATCCGTCTGGTCGTGTGAATGCATTTGAGGAGGATTCGCCATCTCGACCCTTCTGCTTCATGAGTGGGTCATTTTCAGGGCTGTCGATGAGCTTGCTGATTGGTCCGTATGCCGTCAGGGCTGGTCTCTAGATCGTCTTGCTAACATTACATACGTGCACCTCGCACGCCTACAGGGTGGTGCTTCTGTGGATGATGCTTCTGCGCACAAGTCTTTGGGTGAATGGCCAGGGCTCAGCCTGGTCGTGCCGAGTCGACACTGCGGTGTTTCATCTCTTCCCAGTGATACGCCCACATTCCACATCTGCAATTGTAGGTTTCTTACAAACCCAAAATTCAAGTACTTCTAGTGCTCACGTTTCTGTCGAACAACTCTTCAATTAACTAGGGCACAGTTTCCTGTCCTTTGCGATGCACCACGACATGCCGTCCATCTTAAAAACTATATGGGCTCAGCGCCTCCGCGTCATGATAGGACAGAACGTAACATACTCGCCCCGGGATAGTTACCACAATGTCTTCGGCGAGCGTTCAACAGAATTCAGTCGGCCGTGAAACTGTATACGCCGAGACTATACTCGGAAGCAAGCTGTTGCAAGTTGTAGCTTCAGTATGAGAACACTTCATCTGGTAAAGTGGCTTTGCTTACCTCACTGTTATCTCTCTGAAGACCTCAAGTCACAGCTCGACTACTCAAGACGTTCGCCTATCGTCGCATGGTCTGCGCAATACTACCTCTGCGATGTCCGATGCGCATGTGAGGTTAACCCACAACGGCCACCTATGGTGCTGAAGTATTAGCAGAAGTCTGGGCTTCATACTGTCTTGATTGGAGCGACGATCACGTCCCGACAGAGTACACCACACGAATTGTCATCCGGTAATCGTCCACGTTCAGCGGTCGTATACTTGTGCGAGACCTATCGCAATGCATCAGGTATATCAACATAGACCAACAGCGACGTAAACACATCGGAAACCGACCTCTGGGCATGAGTGCCACTTCCAGGAGGGCACCGGAAACCCGACGCGGCCAATCTAACCGCATCGGTAAGCGTCGGTCCCTTCAGCTCGCTTAGACCGCAACTGTGGCGGGCGCTGCCACAGCATCGGGTGCCGGGTTGAGTGGCATACGCTCGTCGAATTACAGGTTTGCCCATCGGCGGAAGTATTTTCTTTCATGACAAAGTTCCCTGGGGTGGCCGCTGTGAAGCGGGCGCCATCCGATATCCGGCTCCTCATGGCCATCTGGCGGGCATTGATGCACGTGGAACATCGAGCGCGGTCGCCGACACCCTGCCGAATCCGGCCTTCCATCACCAACCTTCGAACCACAGCGGTGGTCGTTCTGTCCCTCAACTCTCCTCCGCATCTTTACTTCCCTGTCCTCATCCACACTATTCAACGATGTCTGAGATAGCTCTCGAAGAGATCTTTGACTGGGCGGACTATGAGAAGGATCATCCCCGTGTCTGGATCGATGAAGAGACTTACAAACGGTGAGTTCCATTTCGTGCGCTCCATTTTCTTACGTGCCTCGCTATCCACCACTCTTACTCCTTCTCTCCTTCCCTCATCCTGAGCATAATCACAACTTGCTCACTCGTTAATCCTCCCATAGGAACGAAGCCATTGCCTGGATGAAGAGCATTTTGGGAATGCCGCTGTGGCCGATGTTCAATTACGGACGTACACTTGTTACGGCAGTCATGGCTCCATGGGATGCATCCTCCGGACCTATGCAACCAGATCCTTCGTCGTTATCGACAACAACTACTCAGGAGAACAGGAAGGAAACGAAGGGGGTTCACTTCGAGTAAGCTTTTTCTACGGGCTTGTCAATTTTGCCTGGTTTTATTAACAGAAGCGTACAAAGTCATGCAAGAGGCGACAACAAGGCCCATATATTCGATTCCGAAGGATCTTTCAATTCAGGAGGACAGACTCCATCACCCGCACCGTACACGATGCATCCGACTTCCTCGACGATGATGCAAGCAGCGCATGCCGCATCTACGCCGATCATATCCAACACAACCAAATCTCCGACCGGCGACATTTCCCAGCGTCCTGCTTCATTGTCTCCCCCCTCCCCCGAATCTGATTTCCCCGTTTCGGGGCTGAGGTCAACAGCCGCATGTTCACCACCCACGCCATCGCCTCCCGAGAGTCCAGCGCTTCTTGCTACATCCAAGGCATCCCCCTCTCCCGCGCCGTCATGCAGCCCCACATCGGATCGTGCAGGTCCGGCCGACGGCCGTTCTGAGTGAGTCCTTCTTGTCCGTCACGCATGTGGTCATGCTAAATCTGATCATCGATGCTATAGACGGCCTCACGTCTACGCGCAAGAAGCACTAATGATGACGATCATGAGGATGCACTACTCTCAGGACGCAGGCGCAATGTCACCCGTGCGAGTGACGCCGTCCCTTCCAGAGCCTTCGAAGACCCGGAGATCAAGTCGTCATGTAGCACCACCCCCCAAGATACCCCAGACAACGACGATGCTTCCCCATCCAACATCACAGCCCCGTGCGCAGCCCTCAACAAAGTCGAAGCAGGGCCGTTCCATACTACCGCACCCGACGAAACCTGACGTACATATCGACCACGTCGAGGGTGAGTGCGAGGGAGGCAAGCAGCACCTTCACGGCGACGACTGCGTGGTCGTTTGCCGTTGGATGGTGGACGGCGAACCTTGCGGCCACCTGATCACGAGCGAAGCCGCCGCGTTCAAGCACGTGCAGGCGCATGCTATCCTAGAAGGTGGCCTCTGCAAGTGGATCGGCTGCAGCGAGCACTTAGCGGGGACGTCGTGGAGAAAGCACATCGTCAACATCCACTGTGGGTACTACAAGGACCAGTGCCCGGGCTGCAGCAAAATTGTGCGCCGCGGCTTACTGCCGAGCCGTCACTCGCATTGCCTGGAGAAGTTGGCGGCGGGGGGACTCGGCGGGGTGTCAGGTGCAGGTGAGCATGCAGGAGAGGGGCCAGGTGGACATGGCGAGGAGCGCCAGGATGAGGACGAGGAGTCTGATGAAGAGGTACAGTCTCGATCGAGAAAGCGCAGGACTATCGACGAGGATGCAGGCGCAGACGCAGTGAAGAAGCGTCGCAAGATCAGTGCCCCCAACATAATCGACTAGTCAAGATGATGCCGGGGCTGCAAGATTATCTCGCCATCCATTAAGCCTCCACCTCGCCGTCTCGATGGCCCCATCGGCGGGTCTGGCGCCCAATTCAAAAGCCGAGACCCTGAGATACCCTATACCTCATCTCTCTATCTGTATGTAATTTTGTGCACAATTTTCTCATCCGATTAGTGTCTCTGTCTGTCTTGCCAGACGACTCGAGTCCAGGTTTGTCTAAAGTTGTACCTGGTACTATCTGGTTGTACTTCACTTGGAGCTGTTACAAAAATTCGATTGTATTCTTTTAACTTGAAGGTGTGGGAAATGTCAATCAAAGCTCAAACTCACTCATCTGCTGCCTCCAAAAGACCGAACAGCGGATACCAACATAATGTTGGCCGCGAGATGTATGTTTGTCCTTGTTAGGATCAGAGGGCTTTGGCTTTGACGCCCACCGTCCTCCACCGTCCCACTTTCAGCCGCCACTTGTTTCGAACCTTCGCCAGACGGCATCGGTCATCCACATCATCCACTCCATCACTGCCGAAGAGAGCACGATTAGGAGTTTCACGAGCAGCCGCGGGTTGAAATTCTCCCTCCTTGTAGAGCTGTCTTGCATGCGAGCGACGGAGTGATCTCCATTGCCTTTCACTCGACATAATATATGTTCAAATCCAATTCAACGTCTATGACGGAGTGTGTGTACTCGAGGAAGGATTGATGGGTGCAGGATCCAGGGCTCAGGAGCTGGGCGAGCCTCTCGGATGCTCGCGTGACAGATGGCTGCATGAGCAGCGCGACACAACCTTCACGCGACGGGTCTCATCATCAACAGCGTTGGGATATGTCTTGATACGAATGGAAGGGCGACACAGCTGACCTGGGTATTACGCTGCTGCGTGCTGCGCTGCGCGAGATGTGAGCGAGACGCCCGCCTGTGTCATCCGCTGGCGAGGGACGCGGCTCGGCGCGGAGCGCGTGTCCAACTTAGATTGCAAGCTTTCTCATCGATTTCGATTCTCTCTTGCTCTCGACCTCCGACACAACCTGATAGAAAATTGATCTAAATAGTCAGGACAGGTCATTCCAGTATATATCAGTTGTACTTGAAAGGGGATCTAGCGCAAACTCCGCGATCGATGGCTGTATCAGGGGGCCCGAGCTGTACGTCTTCCTTGCTCATCTCTTTGCATGGATCGGACATATAGACATGTATGCGAATGATTGCAAGACATTTGAAGTAGATTCAAAAGGAGGAAGTACGTTCAAACTACAACGCTCGAGACACCGACAACGACGACAACGACGAGAACCAATACAGACAAGTCTATGGAGAGCGATCGACAGGGATCGAAGAAGCGGCACGACTGAAACATTCAGGATACACAAGGCCATTCGCAAGATATCAGGAGGGTACCATCTCTGGCAAGATGAGCTGCTGAGGATTTCAAGCCCTGCGCTTACCCTTATCCCGCTTTTGCTTCTGTTTCTGATTCTTCCCTTGACCGTTCCTCACCCCCTTCGGCCTCCCGCGGTGACTGACCTCCCACGCGAAGTCACAGACGACCTTCTCCTTGGAACGGCGGAGGGCGCTGGCGGCTGCCTTCCTGCACCCGCTGCGCACACCCAGCAATGTTCAACGTTAGTCATCAATCGCAGCGAGTTGGTGTGCTGGGTTACTCACATGCAGGGCCCACCCTCGGCGGCTTTCTCGCAGCGCATCTTGCCCTTCCTGCAGCGAAGACACGAGGTGCCATACTTGTCTATCTTAGGCACGATGCGCGTGCCTGCGCTGCCAGCTGCTGTGTCGATTACCTCTCGCGAGGAGGGACCGGCCAAGGGCGCGTCCGATTGGAGCCCCATGGTTGCAGTGTCGTCCATGGCGGCGACCGCCATCTCTGTGCCACCTGATTCAGTACGATGGATTGGCGCATTAGCATGTGCATACCCATGGCAAGCTGCTTCCACCCGAATGGGTCCGTCTCCAAGACCTCGCGCTGTTCAGCGAAGATCTCGAGTAGCTCCTGATCGGGAACGACCGGCAGGAGCTGTAGCACATGGTGTTAGTAACTGCTGCGGGTCGGGCTGCATTTGTAACTGACCTCGGGTGATGCAACTTGGAAGTGTTCTCCTCGTCTCTCCCAGGGTACATTTATGAATGGCGTCAGGCTCGTACTAGTGTACTCGCCAGTCTCTGCTGAATGGCTTGGCTGTTGGGTGATAAACACTTCGTAAACGATTGACTCCTGAAGGGGCTTAGGAGTTACCTGCCACCCACGAGAGTCCAAATCAAGAGGATCGAGCATTTGCTGCCCGGCCCGAAGTGGCTGCCATGGACGGGGCAAGCTCTCTGATGTGGCGCGTGTCAACATGGTAGTCTTTCGATGTGAAGCTGAGGAAGCAGTTCAGGGTTCTGGTGTCTCTGGCAGTTCGAATATGGCCCCCTTTCATGTATGGCAGCGTTGGTGGCCATCCTACTTTGCTACTGGGCGCATGACAGCCAATCAGCAGGTCTGTCCACAAGTTCCTCGCCTCATGGCTACAATGGGGCTTCTCTCGGTATCTATACGGGCGGATATCAGCATCCAGCCGTGATCGTGGCCCAGGCCACGAGGTGGCCCCGTCAGAGCTTTGCCGGATTGTTGCGCAATGGGCGTACATTGTCTCTGTTTCTGCATTGCGTTAGTCACGCCAGTCGTTTCCAGTATCCGCAGGAACATGTCCATTCTGAGATCTCGTTCCTTTCAGATGCGGCGCACAAGTAGATTTGATAACAGCAAATGATCAATAGCGACAAGGGCTGTGAAGAGCACCGATGCTCGCAGGAGCATTCCGGGATATTACTCCGACCACGCGCTGCATAATCGAGCGGATGGATTCAGCACGACAGGAATAATTGTGGCAGGGTTCTCACGAAGCAGCGCGGGACCAGACCTGCATCGTGCCGTCATCCGAAGGACGGATCCGCCGCAAAGGATCTGAAAAACGTGTATATACAATCGGCTCAAGACAATGCAAGCTCAGAATCTTCGAGGCTGTGGCAGCCTGGAGGCTGTCGCTCGGAGCTGTTGCATTCCGCGCCGCGAATTCGTGGTGGCCAAGATGAGGCGCTTATCTTCGTGCCACGACCCCGGGGCAGATGTGCTTCGCCACATGGCCTCAGTCATCCGCCCAACGTACGCTCGTTCAGTGTTCCCTGCGGGGACGGATACAAGCCGAAGTCCCAGTTCAAGGGCCGTCACATGTTGAGGTACACCCTCTGGGGAGGCTGAGCAGCGGTGCGGCCACATAGTCTTTTCCTTGCGATTCTGCGAATTTGGGAGGTATGTCTAAGGCTAAACTGATATTGATTGACATGTGTCGTGCGACATCCTGCGCAGGCCCAGTATGCACATGAGTGTGCCGAATTGTCTGGTGTCTGCTTGCCGAGAGTATGCTGTGAGTCAGTATCGTCAAGGAGATGGCGACGTGCTCTTGGTGTGCGTACTCCGGCCGACTGAGCCCGTGCATATTTTGTGCGACGGAGGCTTGTAGATATGAGTGTAGCTATACAGAGAAATTGTCTGAGGTAGGAACACCTTCTGCCATCTAGTAGCCGAATTCACACCAGTCACACGGGATGTACGCCGGATATGTCTACACGAGTAACGCAGTGTAATATTCTTCCGTTATGCTCCCCAATTGAGTCCGGAGTCCTATCCTAGTAGTGGGATGCTGCTCTTAGACAGGCAGATGATGGCCGGTCAGACTTCCCCGCATGCCCTGGGCATTGGGTGGCAAGTAAGTCCTAAGCCTCTTCAGGAGCCAGACATCGTTTACGAAGTGTTTATCACTCAACAGCCAAGCCATTTACCAGAGACCGGTGAGTACACTAGTACGAGCCTACTAACATCTGAAAATGTACCCTGTGAGAAGCGAGGAGAACATCTCCAGGCTACAACATCCAAGGTCAGTTACAAATGCAATCCGGCCCACAATAGGTACCAACACCATCCTCCAAGTCAGGCTCAGAGGGAGTGAAGGCAGACTTATCCGACTCATAAAGTACTGCTTCACAGCGAGGACGTGGCCCGAGCACGTGGACCCTGCAAAGCGAGCAGATTGCGCCCAAAGTAGACGCAGACAGCCCAGAACACGGATAGCGAACGACAGGGAATGAAGTAGCGAGGTGGTGGCACGTGTGACCAGTGTCCCAAGGCAACGAGAGAGACATCATGAGAATTCCGTATCTGGAGATCTTTGGTCCTGACGTTCCGCGCCTGTGTGGCGACATCTTGCATCTCCTTGTGTGGCTGGCTCTTGGTCATTCGTCAACCCTTCGGCCTCCCGCGACGACTGACCTCCCCCATGAGGCTGCATACGTCGCAGCGCATCTTGCGCTCCCTGCAGCGAAGATACGAGGTGCCATACTTGTCTATCTTAGGCACGATGCACGTGCCTGCGCTGCCAGCTGCTGTGTCGATTACCTCTCGCGAGGAGGGTCCAGCCGAGGTCGCGTCCGATTGGAGCCCCATGGTTGCAGTGTCGTCCATGGCGGCCGCCGTCATCTCTGTGCCACTTGATTCAGTACGGTGGATTGGCGCATTAGCATGTACATACCCGAGGCAAGCTTCCACCCGAATGGATCGGTCTCCAAGACTTCAGGCTGTTCAGTGAAGATCTTGAGGAGATCCTGACCGGGATCTACCGGCAGGAGCTGTAGCGCATGGTGTTAGTAATTGCTGCAGGTCGGACTGTATTTGTGACTGACCTCGGGTGATGTGGCTTGAAGATGTTTTCCTCGCGGGATTCTGGCCTGCGGGCCCTGCACCACTGGTACACCACTCAAGAGCTGCGTGCGAGGTGGTCTGGAACATCCGGACACACCGGTGTTCACACACGAGAAGAAACCTGGGATCAAACATGTTTCCTCGCCCATCAAAGGGCTTGACCCGTACTTGTGTGGCCGCCATTCCCGCTGGATTGCTCGGCCGTTTGGAGGCAAACAATAGGACGCCAGAGAGAGCGAAACGAAGAGCTGCGCTGTTCATGACAATTGATACCAAATTCAGGTGAGGATGTCTTTCTGCAGCTTGAGATGTATACTCACGAATATGTATCTCTTCGTGTCTCCCTAAAACAGCGCATCTTGCACCTGGTACTGTTCATGGTTTAGCATTAGTTGGAATGCCTGAGGGACCGCGGGAGGACTCACCAGTAGGTGGCCCCAGCCGCTTTAGGGGGTGTAAATGCTTCTTTCCCCGTCGTGCTCTCTTGAGATTTATCATCGTCCCAATGGCCATCATACGAGATACCGCTAAAACTGAGTACATCTGAGAAGCGAGTACGTCAAAGTAAATGAGACAAAGGTTCAAAGACGCTAATGGAGACACGGATTCTTGAGGGAGCTCTGCCAAAGCATGGAGGGCGACGAGCCTTTATGTGCGGCCGTTGGGCATCTTCCTACAAGGATCTTAGATTGTCCTATGGACTACATAGTGTGTAGCATCTCGGCATGTTCTGTATCATCTTGGGAGTGCATTGTTGCGACCCGTCCTTTTGCGAAACGCGTGTCAATCGGTGTGAAAAATTTCAAGACTTTAGCACAGCATCTCGAGTCGTGCGCACCGAAAGATGGGGCAGGCAGACTTAACACGGAATCGTGAGAATGATCGTGCATCATACAATCCGTGACAAAACAATGAAGACCAGCTGATCAGGAGAAGCACAGAAGCACAGATATGCTCAGACTGTTGAAATAAAGTAAGCTCGAAAAAGACGACTGGGCTCATGGTCCAGGATCTCCAGCAATAAAAACACACAGGAGTTAGTACTAGTACGTTGAACATCACGCTGGTCATATGCAATTTATATCAGATGGTACAAGTGGTGCGTCTCATTGGCCATTGGCCATGGATGTACAGTCCAGAATCGAGAAGTCGCACTCGCCGCAATCGTCACGCTGCACGCATAACGAACTGTAACAAGTGATAGCCGTGACAGCCAACGCGTTCCTCGACGCGTCGGTTCACGTTCAGCGCTCAGCGCTCAGCATCGGCGATGTAGTTGCAGCAGAACGCATTGACTAGCACCCTATACTTTGTTTACTTGTAATGTCGTCCCGAAATTCTGGAAAGAGTACCGTAAAGAAGAAACCCGTCAGCACGCTGCGACTTGATTCACCTGGGCCACCACCCGCAAAGAAGCAGAAGACAAAGGTCCTGTCGTCGGTGCGCCATATCTTAGAGTTCTGAAGCGGGACGAGCCTAAAGAACCTCGTTTATAGTTTCCCAAACCGCCATTTAACTTGTATGCGAGTCAATTATCGCAGTCTCAAAGTGCAAAGGATGTGAAAGGAAAAGGGAAGGAGAAGGACTGGTCGCAGCAGTCTTCCTCAATCGAGGGTGCGTATATAGATATTCTGTGTCGACAAGACTTACAGTAAGTATTCGACTCCATAGATGACCAATTGTGGGTAGACAAGTACGGGCCGACATCGGAGGTGACACAGCTCTGCTTCAATGCATCCATTGGTTATTCACGCATGAGATATACCAGGAGGACCTTGCTGTGCACAAGAAGAAGGTACAAGATGTCCGCCAGTGGCTGCTCGAAGCGTTTCAGGGTGGGCTCAACGGCAAGCTGAAGAAGTACAGAGTGCGTCCCTACATTCCACATCCACACTTGTCACCTTCGCTCACTTTGGGTCGTGACGCAAAGCGCATTCTCGCCCTCACAGGCCCAGCCGGCACCGGAAAGACGGCGGCCATCCGTGTGCTCGCGAGGGAGCTGGATTTCGACATCCTCGAATGGCGCAACGCTATGGATGAGCGGTTCTCTACCGAGGACGACTACGGCGAGTACGAAGGCCTCTCGGAGAAGTTTCAATCATTCCTCGCCCGCGCGGCCCGCTGCAGCTCCCTCTTCTCCACCCCAGCCTCATCTGCCACATTGAGCCAACTCTCTTCCGCCTCGTCTTCGACTGCCCCCGCCACCTCGACCTCGCAGGCTAGACGTCAGATCATCCTTCTCGAGGATCTTCCAAACATCCTACACGCGGGCACCCGAGACGCATTCCATGCTGCACTCGAGGCATTCATCAACAGCGCCGAGCCAGGTGTTGCGCCGATCGTGCTTATCATCAGCGATGCGGGCGTGCGTGGCGAGAGCGGGGATGCGGATGTCGGCGGAGGTGCAAGCGCGTGGCGGACGCGGCGCGAGGCAGTGGACGTGCGGAGCGTGCTTCCTCAGACCATGCTTGGGTCGCCCTTTGTCACGCAGATCGGGTGCGTCATGATGATCTTAACATGTTGCATGGTCCCTAGATGACGATTCTTGCTAATTGTAGATTCAATCCTGTCGCCCCTACATATCTCCGCAAGGCCTTGCAGAACCTCCTGCGCACGCATTTCTCTCGAAATGTGGGCACGCCTCCGTCGAAGGAAGTCGTTGATCTTGTCGTGGAGTCCTCGAATGGGGACATCCGCAGCGCGGTCATGGCCCTGCAGTTCGCATGCGTCTCTAATGCCGATGAGGGGTACAAACGGGGATCTCAGAAGGCTCCAAAAAGCGCGATTCCTAGGGCGCTGCTGGAAGTCGTGACGCGACGCGAGCACAGCATGGCACTGTTCCATTTACTCGGGAAGTTGTTGTACAACAAACGTGAGTCGTGCGTTCATGCCGAGCAACAAACATTCCTTGATCAGCGTACATGGTCAGGAAAGAGAGACCCGCCTGCGCCCTCTGCGTCTGCCAAGGACATTCAGCGCAACCGAGACTTTGATTCACAGCTTCACGACCCATCGCCACTCCCTCCTCACCTTCAAGAGCATCATCGTCGCACTAGTCGCGTTGACGTGGAGGTCTCTGTCTCGGCAGTTCCTTCCGCGACCCTTTTACTGATACGCCAGACAACAGATATTGTACGCTGACACGCCGGTGGACGCGTCGCTTCTGTCGCTCTACATCCATCAGAACTACTCTCAGTACTGTGAAACGATGGAGCAATGTGACGCTCTTGCAGACTGGTTAAGCTGGATCGATGCGAGTGGCGGCGAGGCAGTGTGTTCTCCGTCAATTCTTACCACGCGTAGGCTGACGGCGTGTTTTCACAGTGGTACCAGACAAACCCGTACCATTTCCACCTGCTCGCGCTGAGCACATTGCATTCTCTCCCGTCGCCCGTGGTGCGACGTGCGCAGAAGCCTTACAAGCCCGCATTCTTTGATGCACTCCGCCGCAGCCGCGCCGCGGAAGGTGCGGTGGGGGACGTGCTGGAGTGGGTCCTGCATGTAAGTGCCCCCCCTGGACATGACTAAACCGTTTCAACGAGGTCCTCAAATTTTTTCTAAACCATCACAGTCCGAAGAAGGCCGAGCAGGTGGGTGGACAAGGGAAGATGTCGCGCTTAGACTGGGCGGTGTCCTGAAGGCGCGGGCACGCTCAGGTCCGTGCTCTTCTATACGTTCCCTCGACTTCTCCTCACTCTATTGTCATCTCTGGCCGCGTAACAGGTATGTATGTCCCACCAGTACACAAGCTCTTCTCGTGGCTGGAATGGAGCAAAGGTGTAGGGAACTTGTCGCAGCTCGCGGAGGATGGTGATGGTGATACACCGGACCCCGAATTGCTAGAGCATTCGGGATGGGATAATGGAAGAGAGAAGGAAGTGGAGGTCAGGGGAGGATGGCTGGAAGACGACGACATCGAGGACTTCGACTCCTGATACCGCTCGATTCTGGAGGTCCCGCCTCTGCCCTGTGTCCAATGAGACAACGTCCCGCCGCTTATACCAGAACTTGCCATGTGTATAGTAAGGGACAAAATACTAATTCGTTTCTTCCCGAAGCCGACATGTTGTCAACGGGAATTGCCAGACCTTCCATCTCAAAGAAGCTCGTCTCTTTTGGACAGCAGACTAGGTCGTGTGCAGCTGTATCTAGGGCCCTTCGTGTCCGCCACATGCTGGTAGGCTACGTGATGTCCATTGTCCAATATAGGAATACAATAAAGAACATGAGATTCGGCATAAGCTAGAACTCACGGAATTCATGGATACTATGACTTCTGAACCGCACTGTCGCACGCGTCAATTACTTGCTACCAGTTGCTACCTCGAGTTTACATTGTCCTCGGTTGATGACGTACGCATGTCCCTTCACATGTCCAATTCGCACAGTAACCTGCAGGTTGTGGCACGAGTCCAGCGAAGCATCGCGAAATAATTCCCGCAGTAATTCCTCCCGTTGCCCTGAAGTCGATATGCCGAACGGATGCGTGGTACGTGGAAAATTCCGCTAGAGCACTCTAATGTTCTTGGACTAAGCACGATAACAGGATTGGATGCTCGACATTATGTTCTGCGGAATTTAATCCACGACCGGCTGCTTTCCGGGACACTGCCAGGCGCTGCGCGGTGCAGTAAACGCGGGAAAAATAGCGATCATTTATCACTGCAATCAGCGGATAAAAGCGTGTACGGCTGATCGGACCGCCTCATGGCTTGGTCGAGATCACTGCGGTGGGTATTCCTGCGGACAGTTGCTAGCGCGTACAGATTCCGAACTTCCGAAGGGCACGCAGGTTTGAACATGAGGGGAGGGACGTCTCTAAGACGTTCGCTGATTGGCCTTCACCGGTCACCCTTCAAGCCATAATCGCAAACATACCGTCAGCGAAGCGGTATAAAAGGCTCTCGATTGCTCCTGGCTTTCCAGAGACAGCCTCTACTTCCCGCTGACCACGTTATACCTCGTCTTCGTTCTCTCCGTATCTCACCATGTATCAGCATCAGCACGACAGCCCATGCGGCTACCCGTTCGCGGGTATACCGGCGCCGGTGCCCATACCGGATCCTACGTACCAGGCTCACCAGGCGGGTCCTAGAGATTGTCTGAAAATACCCTGTACTGATTGATGTCTGCTTTACAAAAGCCCGTGTTTCGCTGTAGCATAAGACCTAAGGCTCCAACCATTTCATTTGTTTACTGTTTATAAACGGTAGTTACCGTTTAAATTTCCATCTATTTACATCAACTCGTGTAACCAGAAATAGATTGTAAATAAACGGAATAAATGGTTATCAAGCAGCTTACGGAGGGGCGCATACATGTTGAGGAAGACAAGCTGTTACGAGAAACAGCGCCGACACGAGGCTACCGGCGACCGCTGGAAGCCAACCACGCACGTAGCTGTGCCAGCCGTTGTCAGCCTTAATCTGGCGGCTGGTGTGGCACAATCTTCCAAATCAGGTCTTTACGCGCCA